>CM029534.1:27331266-27590165 GCA_017141395.1 Laodelphax striatellus
TATAAACAATAAATAAACAATTAATACTCTTAATATTTTGCCTATGATATCGCTTTTTTGGGGATTTTGCTTAAATTAACAAATTGGTTAACAAATTAATAAGCCCCCAAGACCTTAATGCTCTTGGTAAACTAATAATATTTTGGTACCTTTAAAGCTTTAATTTCAAGGTTAAATAAGCTAGCTTTCTTAATAGGCTACCTAAAATAATTATTTGAATGAATCACGGAGTGTGATTCGAAGCAATAAGTGCATATATCTCTTTAAATTGTTGGCGATATATCTGAGTATACTCTTCCTCGACGTCTCCTCATGAATAATTTAATAATGAAATCAATATTCAAATTAATTAATTGCTTTATTAAAGCTTGGCAATTCCACCAATTCCACAAGGTATATTTTCAATTTCAAAAAGTTTTCAGCCATCAACTCTGTGATTTCTGAGTTCAAATTTTTGGCTTTCTTAATAAAGAAATTCTGTACATCTCCGTCAGGCCGCCATGTTGGGTGCCATGTGTGACAGCCCCACGTTATGGTGCCATGTGTAACATTACTATGTTGTGGGTCATGTGTGTAACGCTATTATTTTTATGTTGTATGTCCCGTGACGTCAGGATCAAGCAAATATAGTCAAATGTGTCACAAGATAAGGGAGAGCTAAGTGATGGACTATAGTCACGCATCAAAGACAAGATCTCAATCCACTTACGTAACACACTTGGCTAAGCTTACTCCTTACGTGACTGGGCATGTCAAAATTTGGCCTTGCAAGGGCTCATCCAGGATACTGATATTTTCATAAATTAAATAAATTTAATGTATCAATTGGGATTGCCAAGACAGGTGCAAGAACGACTAGAAAACCCAGTAATTAGGTGAAAAACTTGGAGTATATTCTCCTGTTCCTTTAGAACATACAACTTGAACAATTAAATGAATTTTACAAGTTTCATTAATAATTGTTAATAACAATAAATAGCTTGTTACAAAATTTATATTTTCGGTAGAGCGTAGGTGTGGGTATTTTGCCTGGCAAATAAGATTGTACAAAATCTCTAAAATTATGAATGTCTTAAATACTAGACCATGAGCTCATGTTTCTATGCTTCACGCAGTATGATAATTTTTCCCCACTATTTCACTTTAAAAGAGGCTTTTCGCGCCTTTGGCCAAAGGATTAATAAAACGGATCACTCACAGTATTGGCGATGCTTCGACGTTGGTTACCGTATCCTGGTTTAGGCAGCCATCTCAGGGGTAGATTGGATTCCGTGTGTCATCTCACGATACAGCTTGGCTCTGGACCATGGTTTATAACATTTCCGCGACTTTACATGAATTTAATCAATTATATATTGCCACAGCTTAATATATCACAGCTTGAAAACATTAAAATTGAAAATGAAACTGATTACATTTTAAAACAGTTAAACTGCACGTATGTGCTCAAAAGTGACTGCTCTCTAAGGAGTCTCAAACGGAAGAGAGTTACCCTTGCTAAAATTCAAGGAAACAGAATTTTCAATAGAACATTCTAGAATTTTTAATGAAATGCTGGGCTGTGATTGGTCAATTTAATATCGTGTTTTTGACGTCAGTACAATGCACAAAGTAGTTCCAACATTTAGCTACAATAACCATTTAAATAATATGCGATATATTATATATAATACAAAATAACATATAGGACGTTAAAATCCTTTCAATTTTTATTTTTATTTTTGGAAGATGCCTTTAAAAATGTTCTTTACTTTTCAACTCCACTGCCAAATTCAAAAGGTGAACTGAAAGTTTATTGCTAAATTAATATACATCCAAATATTTTATGCCATAAAATAACTGACTCCTAAAATAGTATAATCCCATATACAACAAATATTTCCAAAATATATTGCTATGTTCGTGAAACCACCGAAGACATGAGACCTGTATATACATCATTTCACCGGCTTGGGATGATACTTTTGGTGAGTACAAATAATAATGTGCATTATTTAATAGCAAGTTAACATATGAGGATTAAGTATTTATACATTTTATAAATAATTGATGAATCATAATTTTTCCAATGATTTTATTGGCATTGACATCTTTCAGTAAATGATTCATATAGGCAGTGGTGTGTTTTGATATTTTTGGATGAAGGTTATGGCTATCTTCAATATTTGGATTTTTCGATTACATAAATTAACATCAAGGAATATAAATAAATATACAATGTGATATGAGTCAGAGACTTTTGGTGGTGAGTCGGAGCTTGCTTCCTTGTTATCATTATTTTATCAATATTGAGTACTGCTAAATTAGGTCAGCTTACCGTTAATTGTGCTATCTATTATAATACCAGCACTTAGTGGTCATTGACAATATTTTATTGAGGCTTTATTTGGTTGCCAGAATTTGTATCGTGACAATCTACAGGAGGTTCATGCTGAAGGAAAAAATAGTGATGATTGAAAACAATTACAATTTTCCTTCTGACTGTGTATAATTTACGGTGATTTTGTTGATCATGTAGTATTTTCGTCAAATTGAACAAATTTCTTTTAACGTTTCACATTAACTCAACTCAATGTTAACTAAGGTTCATGTTCGAGGAATAAACACCTCACACAAGTCGAATATTGGAACAAAACACCGTTCATATGAGGAATAATATTGAAGCTCACACAATCAATCTTTCCCTTCCAACTTAATCATTATAAGTTGTTTACTGCACACAGTACGTCACCAATTAATCGTTGGAATGTCTCACGTTGAAGTATGGTGCCAGCAGGAACAGATTCAGTGAACCCCGCATCAACAGATGCTGTCAACGAAATTAAATCTAATGATACAATACGGTAATTAAATGGCAGCGACGCGAGCGGTGGGTGCTGGCATCTAGCGGCAACAGAATGCAATATCAGACTGGGTTTGATTTAATCAGTGGTTGACATGCTGCTGCTGCTTTCTGTTCCGCCTGAACACAAATCCCGCGACAAGTTGCAACATTTATTCTAGTTGATTTTACCCGGTAGAGTAATTGCACTGCAACATGCTGTGATACAAATCTGTTGGAATGTTAACTGTTCTGGTTTGGGGAAAATTCGCTGCCACTGACAGTTTGAACTGATGGATTTCAACAATCGTCTCCAAATTAACTGTATGATATTGCTCCCTATCATAATGGATCGTTTTCTTCCAGTCATCAATCCCGAGACAGTTGAGATTAACTTCCAAATCCAGGCGCAAGATGTTCTACACGTAAAGGGAAATTGATTTCAATTATTGTTTAATTATTAGAAGTTATGATTTGTGGTTGGATTAGGTAATGTAAGGGCCGCTTTCCCCAACGCTGCTTAAGCAATACATCTGGCTTAAACCTCATTCGGAGAATAGGAAAAGTATAGAAAAAAAATTGAGCGTCAGCTGTTATTACTTAAGCAGCGTTGGGGAAAGCGGCCCTAAATCACATAATGCGTGTTCGTTTCATGTTTTGAGTTTTCCAATCATCATTTTGGGTTTGATCTTCTTTGTACAAAATTGATTGTTAATTCCGTAATGTAAGATGCGAGCTTCACAAAGATTATTGAAAATCTGAGTAAAAAAACTCTAATGTGTACTCAATAACTTTCATTTATAATATATGTATGCGAAGTAGTATCATAAATTATTCGATTAGTACAATCTAATAATCATTTTCTCATTCTTTTCCTGTTCAGTGATTACCTATCAGGTAATCTTATCTCTTATCTATGATCAATTATTTATGGTTATCTCATGAAAGTAGACCTTATCTATTAATACCCTGAGTAAAAGAAAGTTGGATATATAATTTTTCCGATAAATTTCATAGTGTTCTGGATTGCAAGATTTCGCATTTCCAACCTTCAATACATCCATTTCCACGAACAAGCGTGAAACTACAGTCGTAACTTTCTCCACCTGAAGCTTTAACTACAGGGAAGAATTTAATATCATTCCATTCCAACAGTGTTATTTGAAACAGTGAATATTTATGATTTGGAAAACAGGATAATGATAATCGAAAAGTTCAAAAATGTCGTTTTAATTGAAAGTCTGTTTCCTCTTTTTCATAGAGTTCCATAAGAAGAGGAGAGTTATAAGGCGAACATTTGAAAACAAAAATTATTGATCACGAAGCTCAATTACTAGCAATTTGATTGATGCTTCAGACTAGAACGATGTAAAAAACGATGTAACCATTTTATTTATGTATATATACTAAAATCAGCACCTTCAACTTTCTCTTGCTTCGGACATAGATTCATTCCAATTCTGCTAGGCATTGATTGTACTGTTCCTATTATTTCTTATCTCATCGCCAATATGCACATCACAAATAGGCCTATATGTTGTGTACATCATGAAAATGTACCCTACTTGAGAATTTGATCATGACAGAAACACTTATTAGAATACCTTATTGAATTTCTTGACCACAAAATCTTCCAAAACTGATAATAATTACTCACATTTCAAAATCGAAAGTTGGGCATTCTTACTACGTGATAGGCCTACTAATTAATGAGAAATTGTTTGATTCAAATTCATTATCTGAAAATGTGGTTTGATTTTTCGATTATGTACTACTAGGATAAAGTAACTAATGATTGTATGATAGAAGAGTTGTGAAACATAAGTAATGATGACAGAAGTTATGATAAGTAGCTTCGGAAATCTAAAGAGCTGTAGTTGTAGAGCTATTGTTTCAAGATACAACAATCCGATAAGATGGGATGGTACAAGTTTCAAAATGATTTGAATATTTTTGGTCGCTCGAGCGATCGGTTACTGTTGGTCGATTAGTACGTTAGAGTTGCAGACTAGCCGAGGAACTATGCGAAGTGCAACTTTTCAGCAGGATTCGATTAGAGCAGAAGCACTAAACTCGTGGGAGGTCAGTTGGCGGTTTACAATGGAAACCGGCCTAATCAGTTCTGAAAGGTAAAGGCAAAAGTACAACTACTGCTTTGCAACGGAGATGGATGCACAGAGGCATGATGCATAGCAAGCCTTGAGCACGTCTGGGATCTCACAGAGAGGCTCTCCTATCCGAAACTCTCTCACTGCTCTGCAGTATACCACTCGAATACTCCAACCCCCTTATCACTTGTGGCTGCTCCCCCTTCTCCAAACCCCCTCACCCCCAACCCCTTGAAACAATCGGACAACTGGCTACCTTGATGCTCAGTCCAATCTCACACCATTCCAACTAACTGTTCCTCTAATTTGATTGCTTTAGCAAATGCTATCCTATTCCTCTCCGCTCAATACAGCTCACTACCGCAAATTAAGGTGTCGAAACAACTGAAATTCATCTCTTCTCAGACACTCGTCATTGTGTGTTTGCTTTAAACAAACGTTTGGTAGCTTCGCTATTGTTTAAAGATGGAAGGTAATGAGACATTGCAACAATACAGTTGCTGTTAAATTATAATAATTAATGAACGAAATACCTAATAAATGCCATATAATATTCTGAAGACTTCTGCTACTGCAAATATTGACAACAGATTAATAGCTAGTAAGGAAATTCGATGAACGCTACTGCACAAAAAATTCTTCCCCGGGCGGGAATCGAACCCAGCACCTCTGGTATTCATGACCAGCGCCTTATCCACTCGACCACCGAGGATCTTCTGTATAGCAGCGTTCATTTTTGACTTAGCCAATTCAGCCAGATAATATAAAGATGGAAGGTAATGAGACATTGCAACAATACAGTTGCTGTTAAATTATAATAATTAATGAACGAAATTCCTAATAAATGCCATATAATATTCTGAAGACTTCTGCTACTGCAAATATTGACAACAGATTAATAGCTAGTAAGGAAATTCGATGAACGCTACTGCACAAAAATTCTTCCCCAGGCGGGAATCGAACCCAGCACCTCTGGTATTCATGACCAGCGCCTTATCCACTCGACCACCGAGGATCTTCTGTATAGCAGCGTTCATTTTGACTTAGCCAATTCAGCCAGATAATATAAAGATGGAAGGTAATGAGACATTGCAACAATACAGTTGCTGTTAAATTATAATAATTAATGAACGAAATTCTAATAAATGCCATATAATATTCTGAAGACTTCTGCTACTGCAAATATTGACAACAGATTATTCTTGACCACCCACCGAGAGGATCTTCTGCAGCGTTCATTTTTGACTTAGCCAATTCAGCCAGATAATATAAAGATGGAAGGTAATGAGACATTGCAACAATACAGTTGCTGTTAAATTATAATAATTAATGAACGAAATTCCTAGGCCTTCCATTCCATTACCTTCCATCTTTATATTATCTGGCTGAATTGGCTAAGTCAAAAATGAACGCTGCTATACAGAAGATCCTCGGTGGTCGAGTGGATAAGGCGCTGGTCATGAATACCAGAGGTCTGATTCCCGCCTGGGAAGAATTTTTGTGCAGTAGCGTTCATCGAATTTCCTTACTAGCTATTAATCTGTTGTCAATATTTGCAGTAGCAGAAGTCTTCAGAATATTATATGGCATTTATTAGGAATTTCGTTCATTAATTATTATAATTTAACAGCAACTGTATTGTTGCAATGTCTCATTACCTTCCATCTTTATATTATCTGGCTGAATTGGCTAAGTCAAAAATGAACGCTGCTATACAGAAGATCCTCGGTGGTCGAGTGGATAAGGCGCTGGTCATGAATACCAGAGGTGCTGTCTGATTCCCGCCCGGGGAAGAATTTTTTGTGCAGTAGCGTTCATCGAATTTCCTTACTAGCTATTAATCTGTTGTCAATATTTGCAGTAGCAGAAGTCTTCAGAATATTATATGGTATTTATTAGGAATTTCGTTCATTAATTATCGCTATTGTTTGTTGAAAGAGCGTATTTTGAAACGTTAGTTTCATTAGTTTTCAGCAATTTCCGAGGAGAATTTAAACAATTTTCAATCTTTCCGTTACAACAATGTAAACTTAATATAACGTCCCCCCCCATAACCTCCATCCACAGTTCATTGTGTAACGTTGTGTACTGACGATGGACAAACAGCAGTTCAAAATTAATACTCATGTGTGAACACATTTCACTTTCTTAATAGCCTACAGTAATTTCTTAAGTAGAGTTATTCCAATATAACTATTGTAAAATTTTAAAATTCAATATAATTATTTTAGATTCTTAAAATTCAATATGATTATTGTATGAGTATATTGATATATTGTGTATCCAATTTTGACAAGTAAAGGTCGATGACAAGAAAAAACAAAGTTTCTAAATCAAACACAAAATGTCAAGTATAACAATTAAAAAAATTTCTACATTCGAATTGAAAAAAATAACACATAATTCGGCTTTGATACACTCAGGGAGTTCATTCAAGAGTGATGGAAGAGTGTTAGTTACTTCATTATTTCAAGCACAGAACTCACAATTCAATTTCTACGGGCGGTTTTCTTCCAGCAACAAAATTAAATTTACTTTCTCGTGACTTTCCGGTGGTTTTGAATGTCACAGTAATGCGTAGATTTGTATCACATCCTTCCTTTATTCAAGTCGCCGCTAACAAAAAACAACTTCTTTTATCGGATCTGCACGGGGTAGTTTGTGCGCCCTTAGAAGCAAGCACAATAGGATATGTTAGCGGAACAATGATCAAGGCGAAAGTGTAAAAGCAAGCCCGGGGTCGTTGCGTTCCATGAGGGGGGGAGGGGGGATTTCGAGATAGGGGCGTGGTTAGCGAGAGATGGAAGAGATAAAGGAAGATTATTGTTTTCCCCCAGCTAAGGGGAAGTGAGCGCCGTTAAATCTTGTGCGAATGGATTCCCCTGAATTTCCAACAGAATCCGGGCTGCAGCGTTTGTCTGCTCCGCTCTGGCACTGCTACTCACCGAACAGAAAGAAATGTCGACCTGGAATTCGATAAGAGCAGAGAGACTGTGCCTTGTGACGTCACCCCGTTGTTCTGCCCTACCTCCAATAAATCAGTACAGATTAATTTGGAAAGTAGGTGACATGGAAACATTAGTTCCATCCCCATACGCCGCATACAAATACAGTGGGCGAACAATAATTATTATTATAATAAATCAGAAGAGTGAATTGGAAAGTGGAAATAGGTGACTTGGAAACACCAAAAACCTCCTCATAATTTGTCTCATACTAGGGCAGTTGGTAAACATTATTCATTATTATGATAAATCAGAACAGTGAATTGGAAAAATGAAAATAGGTTACTTGGTAATTTGGTTCATACTTATACGTCATATTTATACATTATGTACTAGGGCAGTTTTTTCGTTTGTCAATGGCTCAACAGCCCTATGTGGGCTTAGGCCTACCAGCTGGTTGCCAGTTTCACTGGGCAGTAGGAGGACAATAATTCTATGATAATCATAGGAGCAAAACATCATAAAGATAATGGTGGACTCATTTCCAGTATGCCTCCCCTTTTCCTGTATTGGGGGTTATATTATTTTTTATCATTGGAAAAAGAATCGATTTGAGCGAAAGCCTGCTTTAGTAACAGTTTATTAAATAGATAACTTATGATAGAATCAAGTTGAACATTATATCAATATCGTCACCAACTTTTTGGTTTGTAGATTGCGAATAAATTATTGATATTGAGCTCTTACTCCCTTTATAACCTCTTTTACCCTCTTTTCACCCTCCCAGGTTGAAATGAAGGGAGTCATTCTATCCTATTCCATAATAGCTATCCTATTATATTAAGCGAGCAATTTCTGTATTTATATAAGTAGGCCTATGTATGTATTTATGTATGTCCAACGGATCTCGAAAACGGCTTTAACGATTTTAACGAAATTTGGAATATAGGAGGTTTGTGATATAAAAATTAGTTTGCGCTGGGTCTCATCCCTGGGATAACTCGCTAAAGGACCTAAAAAAGGAGAAATTGATCCTTTAAGAATCAGCTGACAGAAGAAAGAAATTTCCGTCGGCTGTAAATGATGAGAAAGAGTGAGAGCGAGTGAGTGTGTGAGTGAGACAAAATTATTATTTCAGCTGCTGAGACAGTGACAGAGAATCAGCTGACAGAAGAAACAATATAGCAGGATGCAATTAACTTGTCATAAATCAGCTGATCGACGAGCGTATGATCACAATACTTAACCTACAAAAACTGAATCTCGCAGATTATTGAAAAGGTCTTTTAAAAAGTTATTCTTTGAAAGGTCTTCTCTAAAAAGGTAAAAGGTCTTTTAAAGACTTTAAAGGTTCTTTAGACTTTCAAGCCTTTTGATTATTGTGTCGAAATCACTGTTTAATTATTACTGGATCAGCTGATTTATGACAAGTTAATTGACTCCTGCTATAGTAAAAACAGCGTCTCGATCACCAAAATTGAGGAAATGCAGAAGCACATCAGCTGTTCCTATTTCTTTCTGGATTCGAATTTATTAATTAAAAATTAAAAGATATTAAAATCATTAAAATAAAAAGGAATTAAAATCATGAAAATTTTGATTTGAAATTTTGAAAATATTCCATATTGTATTGTTATTTTTTAATTTAAGGCGTGAAGTGAGCCATTTTTATTTATTTTAGAAAAATCGTCAAGAGTTCATCAAAACAGTTGACCTAAAAAAGTTATCAACCCATATTATTTCTATGAAGCAAAATTTTACCACAAGTGCGATTTTTCAAATGATATGCATTCAAACTCGATTATTCATAATATTTTGGAAGCTGAGATTGATTTTTTATAGTGAAATGATGATTCAGTGCATAAGACTGATGGCTGTACTTAAAAAATTGTTTAATTTCATTCCTTTTTCCTCTAAAATTTCCATCCCTGTGCATTTGTAGGCCTACCCCCGAGCAGAGCTCGGTACCCCGATATTGATAAAATGATATGCATTCAAACTCGATTATTCATAATATTTCGAAAGCTGAGATTGATTTTTTTTTATAGTGCAATGATGATTCAGTGCATAAGACTGATGGCTGTACTTGAAAATTGTTTAATTTCATTCCTTTTTTCCTAAAAAATTTCCATTCCTGTGCCTTTGTAGGCCTACCCCCGAGCAGAGCTCGGTACCCCGATATTTATGTATTAAGAGCGTAAAGTGCGACTTTATTGCTCGAGCAAAACAGTTATCACGCGACGCGTAGCGAAGTGTGATAATTTTGCGAGAGCAATAAAGAAGCTTTACGCGCGAATTACATACAAGAATTTTTCTACAACTGCATTTGATTCAGTTTTATTGATTCGTCTCCGCTAATGTCCATTGCTGTATTCCGATTTTCGAGTTCATGAAAATTACATAACCTCAAATTGCTAGTCTAAAGAAAATTTACTGCACATGCGAGGCGATTTAGCGAGCGTAAAATGAATCTACTGCACATGCGCTGTTGCTGAGCGAGCGTAAAAAACTTCTTACGCTCGCTCCTCAGAAAACAGCTGTTTCATGATGAGTTTTCAGTACGTACCACATATAGCAGGATCCATTTAACTTGTCATAAAACATATGATCGACAAGCAATATCACAATACTTAACCTACAAATGCTGAATCTCGCAGATTATTGAAAAGGTCTTTTAAAAAGTTATTCTTTGAAAGGTATTCTTTAAAAAGGTCTTTTAAAGACTTCAAAGGTCTTTGAGACTTTTAAGCCTCTTGATTATTGTGTCGAAATCAATGTTTAATTATTACCAAAACAGCTGATTTATGACAAGTTAAATGGAACCTGCTATGAAATAAAGGCTCATCAGCTCTTCAAAACTTTTCACTAAAGACAGTGATAATAGAGAGAAATGTAATCAAACAATTTTGATGAACATTCCGTCAGATGAGTAGGGTAAATCGGATGTTATGTGTGTTTGATCAGCGCATTCATAATTACCAACCAGAAGTAAGATGAAATTTCACGTTCCATAGAACACTCGTCTTGGCGGAATCGGATTGCGCTGATTTTCTGACACCAGTGCTTCTTAGCGTTGGAACTGCATATCAAACATGAGGCTCTCCATGTATGCTTTCATCTGTGCTCACTGTGAAGCGCCGCGACGCTGGCACATAGAAGGATATTGGAATAATCTAACGAGACGCCAAAGTCGGTTGTAAGGTGAGCTCCACTCGATGCCACAACGGCAAAGGTTCGAATCCCACTCCTCACATTTTCCATTCAACTCATATTACCACCAGCTTTTGATGCGTCCTATTATTTAGCACACAATGCTCACGTAACGGGGTTTGGGTATTAAATTAATGTTAACTCTATTATATCCTTACAATTGAATTACTCAAGATGCTTCAGCGGTTTATATGTGACTTCATAATGCAAGTTCGATGGTATACTCCAAAATTAGCATGTACGTCACTCGATGTTACAAAATAATCGGGTTTCTTGATTTACCAGTGTTGCTTGATTCAACAATCTATCTTTGAATTTCTGATATCTAATGTAATGGATAATTACAAGATTATTGAACGAGAATTGACATCATTCAAGGATCTTATTTGATGATCGATTCATCAAAGATTTTTTTATTTTTGATCCATTCATCTCTCATTCAACTCAATGCAATAAATCATTCGAGTATTATTATCATAAGTTGTGCCGGTATTAGCGAATGAATCTACTGATCAACAGATATTCATCCTAATAAACTGGTCATATCATAGAGTCATGGAGCTTCGGATGAAGACTGATTGTCTTGATGAAACCTATTTGAAACTTTGATAGTGCCACAGTTACAGAATTCCTATTCCGGGTATTCTAAATTGACTTTGCTGAAAAAACACAACTCATTGAGTGAGAATAACAATAAAATTTCAGAAAAAATAAAATCTATGATTATCTATGAAGACTGTAGTTTGTATAATATAGACTGTATATAATTACTGTGGATTGTATTGATATAATAAAAATAACATTAATATTTAATAGTAACTAACTTTTTAACGAGAGCTAGAGAGAGAGAAAGGGGGCAAGAGAGGATAGAGAGAATAAAAATGAGCGAGATGAGAGTAATGCGTGGGAGAGTGCGTTTTGAGGGGGGTGTCAGGGGAGATGTGAGGAGGAAGCGTTTGCGTGTGTGAGAGAGGGAGAGATTGAATGATTATAATACATTCAGAGAGCGGTGATTCGGTCGCCCAGAGGCCTATATTTACTGGCGGGGGGCCCCAGCGTCCCACTGTAGTTAGGCAGCTGTGTGCTATACGCTTTGCATGCGTGTTATACCAAGGGAAAGGATCCAACCTCATTTATTACGAGTTTTTTTTACAGTGCCTGTTTCCAAGTGATATATTTAAAAATATTCCTCTGAAAATAAACTTGTTTACAGACGTAAAGCATTTCTGGAGGGACGCGTAGGTGTTGCCGCCTGTAAGGTCCATCTTCAAACTAGAAGTCGGTTGCAAGGCAGTCTAATTTTGATTCAAAACCGTTGAAACGTTAATAAGCGAAACATTGCTTGTTACTCCAGTTTCTTTCGCTGTTGTTGAGACCACTCTGAACGAAAAGAAACCACTCTGAACAAAAAGAAATAGTGTGTTAATGGAGAAATGAGTAAAATTGAGAGCAGTATAGCTCTGTAATGTACGTATAAATGAATCCTCCCTTATCTAACGAATGTATAGTACTCAACTACAAAAAATGAATCAAAATTTGAACCAGTATATAGCTCTTTTGATGTACGGATTATTGCGTGGATCCAGTATCATTCAACAAGCCTATACAAGCTGCAAAAACAAATACAACATCAATTTATTTTGTGATAAGTTGAGTTCATATTCTTCAATTTTGGGTTCCATTACAAACTACTTATTTAATCAGATTTCAATTCATTTGACGTCAATAATTTATTATGAAGCATAACCCTTTGATTCCCAAAATATTGGAAAGGAATTGGAAAAAATAAATTTGAAAATAATAAGGAATTATTTAATAATAGTTATTGTTATTACAATAATTATAATATTCAATTGACTAATCAATGATAATTCATTATTTGATAATTATTATTTTATTAATTCATCAAGAATTATTTTTTAATGAATGATATACATAATAATTACATATTTTGTGGGCAACGCCGATTAGTTCGGTCAACAGCAAAAATATTCCATTCCATCTTAATATTCATCCGTAAAAAAAGATAAAACTTATTGAAGAATATTAGTGGACCATTACAAATGCCTGAATAATAATTCATTAGTAAAAGCACCAAAGTTCTCCACCTCGTTTAAAAGCCTTGAACTGAAAATTTGTTAGTCTATAAAAGCTGGAGGATTAGCGGAACTGAACTATTTATTGGTGTTTGAGCAAGACATTCAAATCTGGGTGGTAGCATACGAACGAACGATCAGTGATCTTCAAACGGATTTTTTCAAAACGCTATTCCACAACACGTGCTCACTGATTCTACACTATTTTTGGAAAATGGGCGGTTTTCGTCTTTTCTTATTCTACTCTTTGTCGAGATTATTAATGTTTGCTAGAAGGGAACATAGCCGTAATCACACTTCGCGCTTTAACTACCCTGCCTGGCACAACAACCTTTCTCTTTCCAAACCCTTTCTCTCACTCTTTCTCTACCATCCCCCCCCAACCACCACAAGCAGAGACCGGAAGGCCAACTCCCAATGCTCCAAAGCAGGGACCAGCTGTCACACAGTTTCAACTCCAAATCGCTCGAATATATGTAGCAGGTCTATTTTCGAATGTCATCTGCATCGAAGAATTATGTCCACTTTATCGGATCTGTGTGTTATTTTTACTTTGATCCAGTGGAAACAGTAACTTGACGCTTAGTTTCTTTTGGTTTCGGCTCCGTAATCATTCTTCTTTCCCTCTTCATACACTTTCTCAGCTACTACGTCGTGCTACTTCTTGAAATGGCTGTGAAGTATTGGTTTGTTTAAAATAGTCCACTTTCTTGAGAAGAGGGTGATTTTATCTCACACAAGCAAGTGTTTTCTAGACCTAGTAAAAAATTTTATGAAAAAAGTGACTTTTTTCCTACTGACTTGGATTCATTTAAAACTACCACAAAATTAAAAATAGGGATTAAATAATGGATTCAACTCCAACAATTCAATGATTCGATGAAAAAATCATTAGAGTAATAATATTATTCTAATCAATTACAATGGTGATGTGATGTGATTAATAGGATAATCAACAAACCAGAAAACGAAATGTCCGTCTTCCATGGATTCGAATGAGGTAAAATGTTTTTCGTAAACTAACCCACAGAAGATAAGCCTCGAGTTGTTCTTTCTCATCAATATCATCTTTGGAAAATTTTCTTATTTCATGATCATATATGGATGATCTATCCAACTAATAGGAGCAGTTCTTATGTACTGTGATGCACTTTTTTTAATACCAACTCGCCTGGATGGATAATTTGGGAATTTAACCCGCCGGTAGCTGCAGTAGGTGGAATTATTTCTAATTCAAGTGGGAGGATGATCGTCTTTCTTCCAATATCACATGAATCATCTCTCGCCGGATTGAACAGCATTCGACTGTCGTATGCGACGATATAATCTCATGCAGTCCAATTCGCCGAGAGATATACGATCAAATAAAATTAATAAATACAGTAAAAAAGACACAGGAGTCTATGCCAGGTGGATGATGTTCGGAATGGTTTAACATTTGCTAATTAAAACCTCTATAATCCAATCCATCCGGGATAAACCCATACTACTGAGTAAAACTATTAATAATAAATCGTCAGGTTTACTGATACTGAAATAAATTTTCTGATTCTTCTCAACAAAGGTTGAGGAAGAAGAGCAGAATAATGAGAAATGAATCCTGCGACAAAGGTCGAGGATGTGTTGAATTTATGTGCGTTATGATCTCGATAACTGCACAAAAATAAATTCTGAAATGATTCAGATAAATAAATTGCAACCAGGATTGAACACGGTTTCTGAATAAAATAGAGATTGTTAAATATTAACATTTATTACATGAAAGAATAATATAGATAATGAATATTTAATAATGGATTCAATCAAAGAAATTTAAATAATTAGAATATTTGATTGAAGATGGATTTCATGAATTAATTGGAATAATTTAGACAGTCTTTCAATTGAAGATAGATTTTTCAATTTATCAGAGATTAGGACTTTGCCTAGGGTTGCCCTGACCAGTTCAAGGAGGAGTCGGTATTTGTTGTTTTACAACGATTCACGCTCAAGCTAATAGAAAATCAGTTAATAAACACTCACTTTCATTGCCATGATTTCACGTGCACAGATTTTTGGAGAGGTGACGCCTTCATCTCAATGGTAGGTGGACGAAATCTCGTGGCATGCCTGGCTTCGTCATGTGGTGAACCGTATTTAGTATAATTTCACTGATATTACTTTCTCGTAAATTAGCTTGGCATTATTAAAATCTCAACTAACAATACCGAGATTATTAGGAAGCAAAAGAACGGCACTTTACATAAAGTTACATTAAAAACAAAAATGAGGTTTCAAACGGACCTCTTACTTGTATCAAGTCTCAAAGCCAAGTCAATCTTCCCGGAAGGTCCAGTAGGATATTTCGGGGAAGAAGGTTGACGTCATAATTAATTTCGCCAATAAGGACGCAGAAAAATAAATTCCACCAATAGGAATGCTACAACGAATTTTTAAAGACAAGTGTGCCAAATAAGATAATTAAAGCAATTTATAGAAATCAAATAAATTTAAGAAGCAATTTAGAGGGACTGGAATGTGCAGATTCATTCAGGAAAGGTTATCACACAGATTAGAATACAATAATTGACATAAATTTCCCTTATCACGGGTGGGCTTGCCTACCTGTCAAAAAAAGCTGATTTGTAATTGGCAAAAAGCCGGTTAACGGTTTCGCGCTCAAATCAAACTAACCTCAAAGATTGAAAGTAAACATCGCCTAGGCTGTACAGTTGACTGTAACAATAATAACTGAGTATAACACAGTTGAAACAAATTGAGGTGCAATAAAATCACAAATAAGAGAGTGTTACTCAAATACAATAAAAAGTGAGTAAAGCACACCCGTGTGATAACAATATAACATTATTTTATTATAATAAATATGTTGGTGGGCTGTCAATGCAATCGCACCCTGACATTTGAACTAATTGTTGTTTCACTCTCAAAGTGAATAATTAAGGATTAATAATTAATGATGTAATCAATCAATATTCAATGTAATCAATAAACTCTAACATTTAATGTAATTAATAAACTCTAATTGATAGTATGGCCAAATCTCATGGCTTATCTGGGCGCCACTCAGTTCAACTGAGAAAGTATTATTAAAATTTGATATTTAAAACTAAACAATAAACTCGAAAAACTCTTGTCTCTGGGTCGTGGATAAGGGATTTGTTGATTAAAAACAAAGATAATATCAGTAATTTCAGAATATATTGATCTTCAAAAATTATTTAAAAATAAAATGCTGAGGAGCCTAACAAATTAATTAACTTTAAGATTGAGCTTCAAAAATAGAATAAATTGAAATAAATATCCAGAAGGAATATTCAAAACAATTGAAACTGATTGATATAGAAATTGATAGAATTAACTAAATTATTTAAAATTACCAATCAAATAAATTTTATATTGTCCAAAATGAAATGAAATTGACTTTCAATGAAATGATTTAAATAAATGAAGATTTAGAATAAAATATTATTAAAAAAATTAAGTATGAAATGAAATCCTCTGGAGAAATTAATATTTTCCTACTTTAAAAAAGGGGCCTGGAATGAATTACTGCTATTTTGGCTAGCGAAAAATTTGAAGATGAAAAATGAGTTTTTGTCAATTGCTGCGACTTACTGCTTCGCCACACCGGATTCCTCTGGAATTCTCAGTATCTGACTGCAGATTCACCACTAAATCACCACTGTCTTCGATTCACGATCCAAACACAACTGCCAAATCACGACTGACCTCGTACAACGCCCTCAGGCTTGTATTTATAGCAGCGCCACCCCGCTCCCGTGGCAGGTAGCAACTTTCTCTTTGAAGGGTTGAAGATTCACTATTGCCATAGACAGTAATATGTTTCCTTCCAGTTTTCACAATATTGGGGACTTTAAAATTATCCTAACATTAATTTACAATATTACTCTCCAAAGGAATGAATTTTTTGTTTAAATTGAAAAATTGCAAATTGTTATCTGAAGCTCAATTAAAAACTTTTATATTCCCTGACTTCTCAGCTAAAATTTACAAAAACAATAATACATTCTCATTAGTCCTTTTTTTTACAACAATATTCAAGGAATAAATATAATAACATTGATATTTATGGAACCATCATTTTTAGAGCTGTATAATACATCTGTACAAAATTTATGTTGCTGACATGAAAACAGAAAATAAGTTGAAAATACATACATGATGAAATCTAAATACAACATAACATATTCAGTGATATGTTCACAAGATAGTAGTTACTTTGTTTTAAATACATTGCCTCAAAAACACAAAATAATTATAGATAAAAAGCTACGAACTCCTTTTACTAGGTTTCATAAACATTTCTCATAGGAATACATTGATAGGATATGCATATAGAATACATTCATAGAAAATTAACATCAATAGAATCAAAATAAACAGTTTCTACATAAATAATCATCTACTAAAATATTACATATGGTAGTGCACTACTCTATTAAGCTACATGATAAACAATACTTAAAATACAACCCTACCTAAAACTCGAGTTTATCCTACTTTTTACCAATACAGAACATCCTAAACCTAATTCCTTATCAATCACGTGATTATCTAACTTATCCTACAGGTACAGATATTGATTATACATATACAGTATTTTTTAATACAGTATTAGACGGATCGATCGATCTTGCTTCTTTTTTATTTAATTTTCAATCAATAATAATTGAATTTAATGTAATTTTTATTTCATTCTGAATAGTGGCTTTCAATAAATGTTTCCTACTTCAGGTACAAAATGTGTCAATGACCTTGTAGCCAAACTACCTGCTTGCTAACCCTCAAAATGGAATTCACCCAACTTTCTAAAATTTCCCCAGTCAATGAACCAGGCCATTCAACCTCACATGCACTGCATTCCATAATAATATAATAAAATGAACATGCCTAGCAGATGAAGAGTTAGTCATGCCTGAACAAACACAAAATTATTTGGTAACTATTCATGCTGCTAGCAGTGGCCAAAATTAAGAGTGTCACTCTCGAAAATTCCCAGCCATGAATGGTGAGAAAGTCGTCCATTGTTTGGTGTACCTGAAACGACTATTTCAAACCCTGTGAACTCAATCATTATTATAAAATGAAATAGATTTTGAATTGGTGATTGATGATATCCATCACATTTAGGTTTTAGGGGTTCATTAACCTGCGGGTGGCCAGCATATTCGGTGCACAGTACATAATAAAAAAATTTTGTGAATAATATGCATTCATTTCATCCAATTCCACATCCCTTTATAGAGTTAAGACACAAGTTTTTCCAATGTGAGAACATTTTATCGAAATGTAAATCAACAAAAACCCAATTTTTGTTCAATAAATAATTATTATGGCTCTTATCTGGTTGAAGATGAAGAACCTAAACAGCTTATTTCCTCATGTGATTGATTCGAACTTGGATATTATTCATAGTATCCATATTCTGTTGAAGTCAAATTTCAATGAGGTTCTGATTGTGATATAAGAGCGTGAGTGCAAATGAAAAGCTAATGGCATTATCTTGTTACTATTGAAAAACTCAAACCGGCCAAAATAATTCATATCGAACCAGTGGAGTTCAATGTTGATAGAGCATTATTTCAATGTAGAGCTGTTCTATTCATTTTTGAGTGGGAGAAGGGATAATTTCATTTTGACATTATTATTACTATTAGCAAATGACTTTGATCGGTGAGGAGGTATCTCGCCGTGTCTAACCTAATTTTCACTCAGTTTGGAGTTCAATTTCAATATACAGAATACTCACTAATTTTGAAAATTAGTTGCTTTTTGGTACCAGAAATTCTAAATTTTGAGTTGAACAAGTATTTCTAAATTCTCGATATTTCAGGAATGAAAAGACCAGTAACTTTTGTTCAATTTTCAAATACATACATTATTTATTTGGATGGTAGCTGACACTTCTGAGTTGAAAATTATGCAAAATGATGTTTCTTATAATACAGAATCCTAAATTTTTCAGATGATGTACATACTCTGATAATCTAATTAACTTTTGATAAGAGAATTATTTCAAGAATAGTTCCACATAGATTATGAATAAACATAGATTTTGACGTGTAAAGCTTCACTCAGGCTGCTGTGCAGCTTGTGAGAAACTATCACAACTGAATATAACTTGTAGATGATCTACTAATTAAGCTTAGTGGGCGAAAATTCTGGGTGGAGCTACGGGATAAGTAAGGAAAATTTGGAAGAGACGATTCGAGATAGAATGAGAGAGGTGAGAGAAGGAGAGATAGTGAGAAAAAATACCCTGCTAAGCAAACAAGGTGGAAGGTGAAGGACGGTACAGCTTGTTCTGACAGGTCTAATTGTTTTCAAGGGGAGGATCTCTAGAGTAAAGAAGAGGGTGTTAGAGAAAAGCGAAGAAAACGAGGAGGGGAATGAGAAGTGGAAGAAGAAGGAAAAGAGGGAAACAGGGAAACAGGGAAACGGGAAAAGAGGAAAATAGAAAAAGATGAAAGAAGGGAAAAAAGGTGGAGAGGAGAAGTAAAATCAGAAGAGAAGGAAAATATTAAGACGATGATGGAGAAGAAATAGAAGAGAGAAAGAAAGAAGAGAATAAGATGAAAGCAGATGAGGAGAAAAGGAAAAAGTGAAAAATAAAAGTAAACAAGAAGTAGAGAAGAAGAAGAAGGAGGAGGAGGAAAGGTAGGAAAAGGAGGAAGATAAGAGATATAAGAGGAAGAAGAAAAGAAAAGAGAATGGAGAAGAAGTTATGGGAGGTGGGGAAGAAAGAGGAGAAGGAGAAGGAAAATGAAGAGAAGGGAATGATGAAGGAGATGACAAAGAAGGAGGAAAAAGATGAAGAAGAGGGACATGATAGAGAAGAGAAAGAAAGCAAAGAGAAGAAGAAGAAAAGGAATAAGATGCTTGAAGGAAAGTAGTAGGAGTAGGAGGAGGAGAAGAAGAAGGAGACGGACGAGAGAGATATAGAGAGTGAAAAAAAAAATGAGGGAAGGAGAAAAATGAAAGAGGAAGTGAATCGACGGAAGTGAAAGGAAGTGAAAAGTGAAAGGACGATGAAGAATAAGACGATAAAGAAGAAGAATGAAGGAGAAAAAGAAAAAGGAACAAGGAAAATTATGAAAGAAGTAAAAGAAGAAGGAACAAGAGCAGGAGAAGTAATACAAGAAAATAAGAAGAAGATTAAGAAGAAAAAGAATAGGAGAACATGGGGTGTAAATTAGTGTTATGAGATAGAACAAGGCAGCCCCTAACTGAAGAAACTCCCAAGTCGAACTGTCTGACAACTGCCGAAGTGGAATACTACTCTCTTCTTATGAACTTCCCAACCAGGATTACTGAGGGAGTTATTCCAGGAGACTTCAGTCACTGCTTGCCAATAAATTTGTGAATTTTCTTTCCTCCCCACACTCGTACAGTAAGCTTATCCACTTTGTCTCGTCTTGTCCCCCATTCAATCCTCAACTGACATGTTTGACAGCTTTGTTTCCATATTCGTATTTTTTATTATATTTTTCTACTGAGTGTGATGGTAACATACGTCAAGGACTTCTGAATTGCCATTTGTGCGTTACACAATCGCACATTAGGGGTTTTGAACCTGGTGTCACACATGTATTTATATAGTACTGTATATGTTATACGTGTATTAATAATGTACCTGAAATAAAAGTAACGTTGAATGATTGTCGAAAACTGTTGATACGGATTTCTCCACTGCTCCACTGCTCCTAACCGAATATTCAAAAGAAATAATCAATAACTACAAATTTCATTATTTTCATAAAAATTATTTCAAAGTTTCACCCTAATTTCCATGGAGTGGATTGAGAAATATTGTATCATTATTTCAACGATACATCATAATTTTCTTGAAAGTGGATTGAGAAAAAAATTAAGAAGGAATTATTTATACTGTAATTTTAATGCTTTTCATAGTTTTCTTGGAAGTACATTGAGGAAAAAATTAAAGGAGGAATCATTAATAATTTCAACTCTTCATCAAAATTTTCTTGGAAGTGGATTGAGAGAAATTTTTAATATTTAAGAAACTAAAGTGCAAGCTTGAAGAAGCAAGATATTTGGTAGGGTTGTTGTAGGCATCGATGGGCAGCCAGTGTTTGCTCGTTTCGGTGCTATTAATGAGAGAAGAGTAACCTGAAGCGGAGCACGCTCCGCTCAGTTATTAATTAGAAGTAATATGAAAGAGAAGGACGCTGTCTGGTGCCCCCTTACAATTTTCCAAGAATGAAATTCAATCAGCGCAAGCATCATCATTATTACACTAAAATTGCCATTATCAATTTATTCGTGAGGCGCTACAAGACGAAATCAATTATTAGTGATAGAGTTGTTTTCCAATAACAATCTTCGATGTTATTTGGTTGTTATTTATTGAAGTTTTTCAGTTTATCGATAGATAATTTGACACCTTGTGAGATCGGACTCCCCAAAGTGAGTAAGAGAAGGGAATTTTTTCGACTGAAGGAAATTATTATGCTTATGGCTTTTATTAGCGGAGAAACCCTTTCGGGTGTCGAAATCATTCAATTTCCGTAATGGGTAATGTGGAAAAGATATAGGTTATGTAGTCCAACTGAAGGAAATAAAGTGTGGCATAGAGGTTTTGTTCACACTTTGTTCAAGAAATCTCCTTGGTTAAACTTAGAATTTTAAATTATTCACGGGTTTGAATTTCATGTTGAAATTCATGTGATTCAACCATACAATCACAACCAAAAAACCACACAACCAATGTTGGTGGTCACTATTCAAATGCATACAATTTTTTTCTCATCACGCCATGGTAAT
Organism: Laodelphax striatellus; assembly: GCA_017141395.1. NCBI lineage: Eukaryota > Metazoa > Arthropoda > Insecta > Hemiptera > Delphacidae > Laodelphax > Laodelphax striatellus. The sequence continues at coordinate 27,353,252 of CM029534.1, forward strand.
CTAGTCAACATGTTCAATAGAATTTATAATCAATATTATCATGATAAAGCTTGCAAATTAATATCGATGTATTGTCTAGCAAGATTTTTATTTGGGAACCAATGTATATTAACAATCTATTCAATACGAAATAATGCTGAAGTAACCATTTGAAATTCAAACTGCTAGGCCGTACACAAAGCATTCCCTGGTAATCAATTGGAAGCAGTGACTATGGAGAGTTTGCAACGTTCAAGCTCTTCAAAGAACATTACAAATTTACTTTACGACGCAACGCTTCGGCTAAAATTGCAATAGCGCGTTAGACCACTGTCGTAGTGCAAGTGTTTGAAATATGAGTGGCATGTAAATTTCATGTAGTACTCCAAACTATTTAACTAGTTGTCTTTAAGTAGTTTCAGCTTTTACTGTGTTTGAAAATGAGGAATAGCATTTCAACAATATGGAATATAATTATCATCATTGAATACATCATTAATCAATGTATTTTGTCATTGAATAAGGAGAATTAATCGATAATGAGGAGATCCAAATCTAAAATGAAATGAATTAATACTTAGAATGAGACTAAGGTTACAATAAACAACAAACATGAAGCACTCCTAACAGTTAGAAATATTCGTGCTCAACCTGATTGATTCTGAATTAGGGGGAGGGTGAGTTTCTGAAGAAATTCTGAGATCTATTTATGAGATTCTACACTGGAATTACATGCATACAAGAAATATAGAAATGAAGCGTCTATACCGGAATAAGTAAGAGTTCACGTTTTCTCCATTTCTACAGTATAGAGGCCTTAAACAAATGATCTGAGTTTAAAAATTGCAACTGGTTGTGTATTTGATATTGTATGAAAACCAGATGTATTGAATAGGGATGGAATAAAATTTCTCTACAGAACTAATGCGACAATATCCTTTTAACGAGCTCTGTCAAATTACGTAATTTTTCTGCAGAAGAATTGTATCGGCTGTCATAAAAATCTTTATTGGCCTGTATATATTATTATGATATGGATTCTTCAACAATATTGATTGACTGATCAATACAAAATTTGATTCAAATTTGAATTCAAAGTGTAATATTGAGTGAGAGACTTTTATGGCCGCATGAGATTAATTAATCTTTATTCTTCTTCCTTTTCTCAAATAACTTCGAATTCAGCCCTTGATTTTACGATTCCAGGGTTTTGAGTTTACCAATTTCATTTTTAGCGATGAAAAACGAAGCGGTTCTTGATGCTCTATGATCATGCACGATGAAATGTGGTCTCCCGAGTAACTACGAACAAAATTAATTTGGCAAGTTCACGGAGGTGTCTACCGCGAGAATGACACCAAGATGCACTGGCACAAGGTGAAGTCCCGGAGGATCTTATGAGGGGGGCCTGAGAAGAAGAAGCGGAAGAGAAGAAGAAGGGGTGAGGAGGGGGAGGAGGGGGAGAAGGGGGAGGATGAGGAGGAGGACAAGATGAGCATTATCAGAGTCTGCAGAACTTTATCGGACCCAGAAAAACGGCCAACGTTAAGCAGGCAGGCTGAGTGAATAATGGGTAGGGCTCCTTTCTCCAGAGTAGGCTAGCAGAAAAGGTGCCCCCTGGTCCCCCCACCAACACTCCCCCCCTACCAAACCTGTAGGTTCCTAGCCAGAGCGTAATGCAACATGGCTTCCAAGATGATTTACGTACTAGCACTCTTGCAACCCGATCCTTTCTCATACATTGCCATTGCAATTCCCCCCCCCCCCCCCCAACAAACACCCGGTGGTGGAAACAATCCGCCCAAGTGGAAAGACCACCAAAATTCGGCCAAACCACCCCTCCACACCCCCCACACACCCTACTACTCACATCTAAGCATTCATATAATGCTCTTAAAAAGGATTAGACACCTACTATGCATAACGGCGAGATTGTCCGAAAAGTATCCACGGTAAATTATTAGTGACTACATAGACATTCACTTTAATAAGCGCCTTAATAATCTTGCGCCATGAATTATTCTTTGCAGCTGGTGTGCTGAGATGACACAGAGTTCAGTATTTTTCACCAGTAAAATAGTGTTATACTTGTGTTGTACTAGCAGGAGGGAAACTGGTAGAGATTTGGTCTTATTACTCAGATGTAGTAGTTTCCACTCCAATATATTATGTAGGTTTATACAACGTCGCAGAGTTGACTGGATAATTATGGAAAGCGTCAAGAACCGAGATTTCATTAACCTTATTCAGCAAAAATGGTAAAAGATTTCAGCAATTTTGAAGAAATGTAATAAGTGAATATCCTTTCTTACTTTCTTTACTTACTTACTTCCTCCCTTACTATCCTTCCTAGCCTAGTCATGTATAGCCTATCCCAGTAACCTGTGTATAAAGATTTCTTAAATAATACAGTGTAAGATTATGAAGAAATTACTGGAATAGAGTATTATTTATAAAGTGAAATGAATTCAGTATTCTTTGTATCATAGATCAGAAGCTTCTCCATGATATATGACTGCAATAATTTATATTATTGTAATGGCAATCATACATTCAATTATTTGTATATGGGAATCATTCAATCATAGCAATCACATCTACCGCTTCAATTTTGTTACTAGAGACATTTTGCATAGATATTGTGTAGAGACAATCGAGTATTAAGAATGAACAAATCAACTATTATAACAATCAATTGGAAAAGAAATATCAGTGTATTTTATATAGAGCTGAACAGACAATCCGCCACTATCAGTTAAAAAATATTGTTGTAAAACCTTCAACTTTTCAGAATATTTCGATTTCCTTTAATTCTCAACGAGAATCACCACCTCATACACTTGGTTCCAGTGAACGTTATGTAGTTGCAGCGGTTATGGTGTACGACGTCCAACAGTAATGAATCTCAGGGGAGCTGTGCACAGAGTGTAATTAAATTTTATTAGGCGGAGCTTGAGCATCAGCTCCTGCAAAGTTCTCGGCGGAGGACATTAAACTGTTTTAGGAAAAGACTGAGTGGAAAGTTTGGATGGACGGAAGACTTGCCGGCAGCCGCAGTCTGATAAAGAGCAGAGCAGTCACAAAAGTAGCCGAAAGGTTTCCCAACCAACAAACAGATCCAGTAGCTTTCGTCCCATTTGCGTAGCGGTGAGGGAAGGAAGCCGAAAAAAGAAGATGGAAACGAAAAAATATTTCGTCCAACATGAAATAAAATGAAATTCCATTGTCGAAAGTTATTGTAATATCGGTGGAGTAAATCCATCCTGCAAACTTAGCCAAAGTGCTTTAAGATCGTTAGTTTTACGTCTGTGCTCTTCGTGGAATCCACCAAAGTTATGGCAAAACGTTTCCGTCCGTAATATTCTGTTCCTACTTTCTTTCCATCCTTCTCCCACACACATACACACTTGGTATCTTTCACAGAACCCTTTTTTCCCAGAAGGATAAGCTTTCAGTTTCCCTTCGTCCTTCCAGTTGGTTCGCTCACTTCTCTAAATCTCACTTAATTTTCTGCTTTGCGAGGGGATAACTCCGATTCGAATTAATAATTCTCAACGTCTTCTGCTTTGCTCGTTTCTTTTTCCGTAGCAGAAAAATCCCAGCGTCTGCCAAGTGAGCTGACGACCCAGTTTATTCATCACATCGGACTATAGTATTACGCTGTAATGCGTTTCAGCACATGATACAGCCTATAAATTCAACGTTCAATCTTTTTTCTTCACCAAGTTACAAGTTTTTCCCTTATTCTTCAAAGTATCATACAAGCATGGCATAAAATAAAGTTTTTAACAGTAATAGAATCTTGGGGCCTATTTCATAAAACTGGGAAGTCGATAAATACAGGAAAATACGAACTCACACTAAAAGTCCACAATTAGGTTTGTCCAACGCATGTCACCATAGCCCCCTCTAAACTGTAGTTTAGAGGGGGCTATGATATCACTCAATTTACACATATGAGGTCAAAATAGTATGCCTAAACTTATACAGTTTTCGATTGGCCTACAGAAATTAAAATTGTGAGTAGAAGAGGAATATATATTATGATTGAGAAGAGAAACTTAAGTTGATGAAAACTTCTTGATGAGCATCAATAACACTATATCAGAAGACATAAATGGATAATAGAAGGATTAAAGGGATATGATTATGAAGGAGAAGAGAATGAAAATGTTGAAAAATATCAGTTTGATTAGTTGTTTTGAACAAGAGAACGTTCTAACGTTGCTCAAAGTTCTAACCAGTTCTGAAGCAATAAGCATTATTCCAGAAGTTATTCAAATAAAAAGAAGTCAAATATATATTTTATTTGTTTTAAAATTATGTTGGAAAAATGACAATGGATTTCAAATCTATTTCGTCTAAGAACCTGTTTAAAATTGATAGTGATCGCCGATATGATACCGATAATAATCACTGATCGATAAGTTTTTACGCTATAGTTGGCAGTCTTTGTAGGCTGTTTCTCTTAAGGCTTGTTTGTCCAGGCTGTTTCGTAACGCATTTTTGGCGTAATTTCTTGGACCACCTGTATTATCCTTTTATCAACAAGGGAAGATATGTGAAGCACACTAGCCACTAGCAGTTCTTTGTGATCGGACAAGCAATTGCATAGGAAAGAAAAGAATGGCAACAGCAACAAAAGCGCCCAGGGAGAAATATTGTGCTTTCTAATGCGATGAAAGCAATTCTTCGACTCACAATGGCGAATTTCTTTCCTATTATACTTTGGCCCGCGGCGTCACTTCTCGATTTATATTTTTAATCTTGATCTCAACATCGTTGCTTGCAATCCAGCTCGTTTCCGCAGCCAGTTTCCAACAAAGCCCGATAAAACGGTCCGTTTGTTATATTACGTCACATTTGATTGGCCGAGCGATGGCCTGCGGCGCCTTCTAACTTCATTATTTTCAAAAGTACCTTCATTTTTTTTCCTGCAAGCAGTCTCCACCAACATGATGTTGGGTGAAAGGAGAGAAATAAGTGATACATAACGAGATCATTTCTGCCCGAGCAGCCGTTGTAGACAACTTTCATGAACGAATTTCACTCGCGCCCAACGAATTTTAGGGTGCCCTTTATAGTCTCATATGTTCGTTCTCTTCTGTGTCATTGTGACCTTGTTTGATATTGGGATTTTGAGCGTGCAAGTACAGAATGTGCAACAAGCCTAGGAAATAATATAATCATCACGGATTAGGCTGGAATGAAGTTTTGGGCGAAATCTCTTTTTTACAGCCACTTACAGGTGAAAGAAACATTTTTCTTTCTCTCTTTCAAAAAACTTACAAGTATAGTTAGTTATCAGTTATAGTTTTTGGTAACGTATTATCATCATTCACATGGATAAAGAGATGTTATCGTAGCAAATATAAAAGATATTAAAAATATATCTGAGAAACTTTTAAAAATACGCAAAATCTCACCCTCCATGAGTATGAAACCCGATACTGAATGAGAAATCAGAAGCGATCTTGAAATTGATGCGCTGTGAGTTTCTCAAGTAGAATGTCGAAATCGTCAATTCGATTTTCAAGTATGTCAAATAATTTCAATTTCAATTATCGTCAACAATATGAAAATCAATTAGATAATAATAATTCGATTATTCCTTCAATCAACTTTATCTGCGGGTTAACTATTCGCAAGTGTGATTATCTGGAGGAATAAAATGAAGGATAAACATTTTTCCAGAATGTTTGTGGGGGACCAATATAATATGAGGATGAGGGAAATTGGAGAAGCTAAGAAAAGTTTAGAAAGAAAGAGTTTTGTCTCTTTCTATTGAATTTGTGTTATCTCCTTTCAATTGTAATGTCACGCTTACGTTTCTTAGATTGTTTAATAACATGCTTGTGTATTTTTTCTTAGTTTGTTATTTTTTCTTAGATTGATAATAAATTTGAATTTGAATTGGAAAGAAAACTTTCTTCCAAAATAGTAATTATTTCATAATAGTAAATACAAATTCGAAACATAATAGTAATATAAAGAAAAATTAAGTCACCAGTAGATAAAAAGCTATGATGAAATAGAAATTAATTCAGGATAAATGTGGGACATATATTCAAAGAGCATCAGGTGAAGTATGAGTTGAAAGCTAGTTTCAACTAAAATTCATTCATCGACAAGTATTACTACATTTTAAAAGCTATATAGCCCCTTACAGTGTCATTATTTGACTCTTCATGAGTTGAGGGGGTCTAAAATGAATAAGTACAACATTAAATGATAATTTCCCACTCCTTAGAGACGACGTTTGAAAGTGTTCCACAAACTCCCATTTTTAATTTATAATGTTGGCTTTCATGACAGCCGCACAGACACTAGGGGGTGATTCAAGAAGGGAAGTTGTTAAAAGGTTTTAACAGGCTCATTAAAGCGGTGGAAAGACACAGGGACACTCTGTATAGTAGACGATCTGTCAAAGTGACGACGGTGTGCTTCTAAATATTGATGATCATTCAAACGACAAGACAAGATGGATGTTAGTGTGCTAGTCAACCCTTGGAGCCCCTTCCTCCCCCCATTTCTCCCCCTAGACCCGCCAACATCGCCACAGACTAATGACACAACTGTTCTGATGGGACCACCTCTTATCTGTTTGATAGCCAATGGAGAAACAATAGCTGGAACTTTCGGTGTGTTACTTTATCAAAATCTGTGTTCTATTCCCATCAAAATCACAGTTCAAATCAAAATTCAGGTGCAAATTTACCTTTCTACAGGAACCTTTAATGATGCTTGGGTAGCAAAAGTTTATCTGGTTTTTTACCTTTTTAAATGAAATTTCATAATGCATAATTATAAAGACTTAGCATTTCTTTTATAAAATTTTCAATATTAGAATCTATCAATTTCAACTACTGAGAAATATGCTACATAACCTATATTTAGACTGTTTATTAAATTGGAAAAGGGGCAGTTAGACCATCCATTTAGTACCATTTGTGAATTACATTTGCACTCTTGAATATAACAGACGTAATATTTTTATGAAATAGAGAGTCAAGTTCGATACCTAACACTTGAATGAATAGTTTTTATTCCAGTTAATTCACAGATAAGACAAGACTATTTCCAGTCTGGAATTAAGCTTTGAATGTTGCTCACCTTTGGTCTTTGCTCGTATATCACTACACATCTACACTAACAGGAATATTGTAACTTTCATCATTACTAGGTGTAAGTTGAATTCATTTTCATTCGAATCTAATAGAGTTTCAGTTCTAGAACGAAAGAAAAATCAAGCTACGCTTAATACATTGATAAGCATGTGAGTTTATTTCACTAAGTTGAATGTGCCCTGAGAGAATCTCAGATGCTGGGACATGGAATTTGAATTGCAATATAAATGTGGGTACCGTAATGCAATTGTGAAAGATAATTAAATTTATGATCATAATTATTTTTGATTCACGTGCGTCCAAAATGATCTATCTATGTAATTATCTTGTCAATCCAAGTTTGAAAACTAAAACTACGATTATGAGGTAATTCGATGACTGAAGTGGGTTACTGAGTGAGAGTAACAAATGAAAATCTAATGAAGAGTCTCCTAAATATATAATGACAAATTTAATTTTAGATTATTATGTGTAATATCAAAATTCTCTTCAATCAGAATTTTCAATTTATATGACCAATTTTAGATGTAGGTACCGTACTCACTATCAGATATTCGTTTTAATCAAAAAGTTTATTTCAAAATTATTGAATAATTTTCACGTGAAGTCCAGCACCCGATTAGAATTTATGCGCAGATGAGAATTACCAATATTGACAACAGTGCAGTAATCCAATTCAGCTCGAACATTTGGAAAAATAACAAAGATACAATTAATTCAGTCTCATTATTCCGATTTTCATAACTTAGTAATCCTCAGCGTGGACGCTGCACTGTTTTCGTTATAAGCCATAGGTTAATGAGAATTGATTTGTTGAAGTTGGACTGAAGTGGATTCACATTTTACCGTTCTAAATTGCCCGAGCAAATAATAATTATAACCTGTACGACAAGCGGTATTAAATTAATATGCAAAGCTTGTTTATGACGTCTGGTTATTATTTTTCTCTTCATGTTTGTTTCAGCTTCAGCGAGGTTTCAAAAGCATGATTTCGAGCTATAATCGCATGCAAATCGAACAAATTATTGGTTTCGTCAGTAAATGTTTTTGAACGTAAAAATGCTCATTATGCAAGAAGGATTTATTTAAATGTTTGCCAAATACTTCAAAAATCGAGTTCAGGGATTACAATGAAATGGGACAATTATTGCGAGTTTGAAAAATTAGTAGGAAATGTTGAAAAGTCTGGCGATCAAGTTATTTCACTTCCCATATTGAAGCTATTTTATATCTTGAAAATACCGAAATTATTAAACTTGTATTAGCTCTTATATTATAATTAGAGCCCGGATGTTAGGCAAAATGCCATAATTTTGCCTATTCTGCTTTTTTTGGGTGTTAGTGCCTATTTCAATATAAATAGCTTATTTCATCCTATTTTATATGTTTTGCCTATATAATTAGCATTTCTTAAATTTTTAATATTTAAAAAAGTATTAGATTACTGGAAGAAGAAAATCCAGCGTGCATATAAGAATTTGAACATGAGAAAAAGTCTATGATCTCTAGAGAAGATATAATATTACATTTGCGAATTCCCTAATGCAGGCTACAAATATCCTTGAGCCCATAAATGAAGCTTTTTTTCAGCAGTCGTCTATAAACAGAGAAAGCATGAGTGTGCTATAGGCTACGAGAACCTTAAAAATGAATAAATAATGTTTATTTCAATCCCTGAATTAACATAATTGATTTTGTCTAACGGAAGTTTTGCGAGAATAAAGCAAATGTTCAATATTTTATCATTTGAAGGTAACCCTTTTATTGAATCTAGCGTCACTTCAAATACAACAATAGTGTGCTTCAGATATATGCAACAGTAACAACAGTTGATGTAGAAAGGTCTTCCTGCATACTGGGAAATATTCTTTCAGAAATAAAACCAAATTTAGAGTCAAAAAAACTTGAAGCATAACATATTAATCATGTTCAACCAGTAGAATATAAGTTTTTCAATTTTCTTGCATTATTTTTTCACATAAATATACAAAATACATTATGCCTTTTTTCGATTTTAAAGTGCCTATTTTTGTGTTTTTTAGTGCCTTTTTGCCTGCCTATTTCAAGTATTATAAATGCCTGAACATCCGGGCTCTAATTATAATATTTCTACACGTTTTTGCGATTTCAATCACAAAAACTCATTATTCTTGTATAATAACCATCAAAAATACTAACTATAACATTCGTAGTAGGTTGAATATTGAAAGCTAGCAACATTGTCACTGGAATTGTGATAATATTTTCAACACAAATAATTCACAAAAATCTTAATTCTTTAAATATTATCACAGTTTATTCTTGAAAGTTAGATTTTCGAAGCTCATAAACAATCAAAATTATATTTTTGAGTCAATTATACGAGTAAAAGTAATAATTTCTCATTATATCTCTTTTACGTCATAGATATATTTCAATCGTAACCATAATGATCTCTTATCAAAACGTTTCTGATATTAATTGCTCTTGACGTGGAATTTACGAGTCAGCCTGCTATTTTAAACACACTTCATTAATCCTTCCTAATTTTTATGCTCTGCATCTGCTTCTGTTCACATATTCGTCAGTTTTTCATCATCTCGTGCAAGTTACACTACTTACAATATTTATATGATGTGTGTGCTCCATATTTATTTACAACTATCCATGTTTATTTTAAACTTTGGTGTATGTTTCCACTCTCCTCAATAAGAAGGAGAGTGGGATAAGGAAGAAAAAATGTGTAGATGAGAGGAAAAATCAGAGAAGAAAAGAGAGAGAGAGAGTAAGAGAGAGGTTTGATAGGAAGCTGATGCCTGAAGCGCCACATGTTTCCTGCGTAGCGGTGTCTCTTTCAAAAAGAAAATTAATGTCATATTTTGTTCATTTCTTTGTCAGTTTGGATGACTGAAATTAATAAGAGCAAATCAGAAGCAGCTGACTCTGCATTGCGCCAGAAGTTTGAATTCCAACTCCTCTTCAATCAGAATATCTCCAATCAGAAGAAGACGGTTTCCGTTACAAATTAGGTTTTCCTGGATAAGTGTCGTTCACTTCACATGATCTTGTTGATTTGAACTGGTAGTTCCCATTATTACTTCAGTCTGTGATGTACATTATGTTTATTCTCTTCTGTTATATTTTTTGTAATGAGCACCTGCATTGGATGCTTCGGGTTTAGCCGACCCCTAAAACATTATTACTTTTTAAATGTTCATGAAATTTATTGAATCCACTGTGCATTGTATCAAGTTGGCGCCATCTTGTGTCCAGTGTAATACAGCTGCAACAAGTTCTTGAATTCTTTTTCAACTATATGTTTGTAGCACTGTACACATAGTACAGTGTTTGTACTCTATGCAAGCATGATGTATGTCAAATATAGTGTACAATTTGAAGAGATTACACCATTCTCTACAAGAAAAAAATATTCCCGAAAACGTTTTCATCAATCAGTCATTTACAAAGGAGAGTACAACAGGCTTATGTCCAAAATTGTTCCTTTTCCAATTCACAGAAACAGTCCAAATTCACATTATGCCACATAATCTTACTATATCACCATTTTCTTCTTCGTAAACAAAAGCAGAACAATTTTTTTTCTGAGGATGATGCCCATATGAGCTATAGGCTTGTGCGTGGGTAATAAGGGGGTGATTATGAGAGATGACGACTGTTTTTTAGGCAGTCGTGACCGAAGGCTTTTCGCCTCCTCCGAAAGACGGGAGTGGTCAAAATCCGTTCCCTCAACTGTACTCGAACCTGGTACCTTTTGATTATCAGACTGGCCACGGCCCACTCAAATAATTTCAAAATAACTTCATGTAATTATAAGATTGGAGTTTATTCAGTAATATTTATTCAGTAATGTACACATAATACTAAATGAATACTAAATGAATACTGAATGAATACTAATTTAAGTTGCAAATAAACACACCAAATGAAAAATCCAAAAGTATGAAATGAAAATGTTGAATTGATTTTGAAAAAGTAATCACTTCCACACTGCGACAAGACCCTGAACAGCATACACACAAACATGTAGACATTTGCAACTGAGGGATGTGTACTTGTGCAGGTCACGTAGGTGTCATAACAGAGCAGCAGACAATACCGGATATCGGCAATAATTAATTATCGGCACGGCAAACGGTGCCAGCGGAAACATGACAAGTGTCCCAGGAGACCACTTCTGTAAGCAAGGCTTTGGGCCAGCGGACATCTCCTCTGTCGTGGTCGGCGTTTGATCGTCGTATGCCTAACAGCACCAGCAGCTAATAAAGCAGAGCAGGTGACGTCACACTAGCTGACTTGAGACGACCGACGTGTCTCCAGCGTAGCTGTGAAATGCTGATCAGGCCGTCAGCCGTGACAAACAAGCGGGCGAGTTCAGATCAGAAGCGAGTCCCTACTTACTAGTGAGGTGTCGTAGGACTATACCTGTATAATTTAGCTTAGATAGGATTAAAACATAATACATTGTTCACTTTAGTGTACGCGTATGTTACAAAATACTTCTGCCCGAATTCACATTAAAATGTACTGTAAATGGATAATGGTTACTGTATTTCACGTAATTGAGAGTCAAATTGTTCTTTAATTGTGTATCTGGATTCCAAGTTATGTCAATTCGAATGAGGGCCGGTTTCTCCAACGTCAGTTAAACCAATTTTTAGTTTAAACTTGGGTTTTACCACTCACTAGAAACTTTTTTGTCAGAAAGTCCGGTGTTCGAACAGCTGACCATTTGATTCAATGTTAGCATCATTGAATCAAATGGTCAGCTGTTCGAACATCGGACTTTCTGACAAAAAAGTTTCTAGTGAGTGGTAAAACCCAAGTTTAAACTAAAAATTGGTTTAACAGTTTAGTTTAAACTTAGGTTTTACCACTCACTAGAAACTTTTTTGTCAGAAAGTTCGATGTCCCAACAGCTGACCATTTGATTCAATGATGCTCACATTGAATCAAATGGTCAGCTGTTCGAACAGCGGACTTTCTGACAAAAACGTTTCTAGTGAGTGGTAAAACCCAAGTTTAAACTAAAAATTGGTTTAACTGATGTTGGAGAAACCGGCCATAAATCTAATGTTGGATTGCACCAACCGAGATCAACTATTTAGAATCAGCTGATCCCATTTGATTAGCAGTGTACTGATCCTGGATCAGAATTGATCTTGCTTGGTGCAACCCAATATAAGAGTTTGATGAGTTGATTCGGGCTTCTTTCACACCCGTACGATGTGAAAGGACGGTGCCCGGAATGGACGAAATGACTGATCTATCTTGATGGTTATATTCACACTATACGCCCATATTATGATCCATTGGTCAAAACATTTTCATTCCTTCCGATCCGGGCCCAGGTCGCAATGATGTGAGCCTTCTTCTGATCAAGAATTTATGAATCCAACAATACCTCATGACAGTTAAGCTTCAACAGAATTAATCGAATCATACTCTGATCAAGTTGATAGCCTACTAATCTTAGAACTGATCCCTTGCATAACAAAAAAAAATCGTTTATCGATTTTTTGATCTTCACCATTTATCCCATTCTTTGATGATATTATCACTAATGTTGTACACAATACGGAAATGATCATACGCCTGCTGGGATAACAATAAACGCAGACGAAATTCGGAGTTCAATGGAAAAGGAGGCAGGGAGACACTCCCTTCTATCACATGTGATGCTCGCTACGCGTGGATCGCGTGAAAGATAAATGCTGTTAATGGCCAGGTGCTACGGCATTAGTCATTCAAGTGTCATACACGTCATCATTCAGCTGCATTTTCCGGTCCCTCACTGTTCTAACGAAGGGGAACATAGACAGGTAGATTAATAGATAGATCTATTTGCAGATGAAGATAGGCGTTGTTCTGGTTTCATCAATTCAAGAGATTCTAGCTCTAGACCGAAACAATACAGTTAAGGGCTTTTTCAGGGTTCATTCGTGTGGAAAGACCGAATCTCAGATTAAATCGAAAATGATTGTGGATCGTAAGAGCATCCAGGCATCTCGGGGCTCAGAGCTGAATTCGTATTTCATATTTCTCAAAACACAAAATTGCTTAGAATTCCCAGTTTAAGTATCAAACGAATAAGCCTTGTTTTTGTTTTCGTCTTTGGCTTTTCGGTTTCGAATAAGCCACTGACACCCTTTTCGTCCGAGAACATCCGATGTCCGAACTGCTGATCATGAGATTCAATGTAAGCAGTTCGTACTATGCCGATCATATGATTAAAGTTAGCAGTTCGGAAAATAGGATGTTTCGGACGAAAACGATTTCAGTGGATGACGCTAAGGCTAAGGCCGACCATGCATATCTCGGTATACCGAAAAGGGATATTTTACCTGTGGACATGGATTCTCCAATGATGTGTATACTATACAAACAAATGCACACCAATCTATTTTCATTGGTAAATTTGCTTGTGCAGGTAGGTCCCATGACCACAGATAAACCTGTTCGGTTTACCGAATGTGTATGCCCGGCATAATTAACTTTTATTATTTTTTTTTAGTGTTGCTACTGCATTGAAATCATTCACTTCTTATCTTCATTATGTTCTATAAGTTAAAATATGTCTCATAAGTCTCTAAAAGGATTTTATAATACTCCTCTCTGGTCTTCATGAACCAATGCAAATTAACAAGCTTAAAACTGATATAGACTTAATTTTTAGTTATTTTCACAGCTGCTATTCAAATATTGATTTTTTGATTTGGTTTGGTGAAGCGATTTATGTAGCCATTACTTTCCCCCACTCACAACATCGTGGGTCACTCAGAGTTTAGGTTCGATTTCCAACCTGAAGTGTTATTCAATGACTCAATCTCTTAATAATTTTAATAATTAGTTTCAAGCTCACCTGAGCTCTAATTGTGATGAATATAATTATTTTACTAGTAATAATTTGAATACGAAATTCTACCTCAATTATTAGAAAGTTCACGAGAACAATCTTTTTTTAATGATCAAGAGTTTCGTCTGCCTTTGAAGTTGATGTGGTCTTGAGTCATTCATCATTCTTTCTCTCTGAAATACCCTCTTTTGTTACCCTCAAAAGTATTATACTTTCAATTCCCACCAATTCAAAAATAATTATTAAATTGTATTAAAAAGATAAACCGATTTCATCCTACTCTTCTCACGCCAGTTCAAAGAGTAATAATATAAATTATGTCAATACACAAATGGATTTCTATTCAAAGGATGAGTTGTATGTTATTTTTGGTAGGTAGAAAAAGACAGCGCAGAAGAAAACGCGAGAGAGAACTATAAATTATCTGACAGAGTGAGCAGAGTAACTATCTCCTTTCTGCTCACAGTATTGCTTTCTGACTTATTGCCTACCTACGAAATAGAGGGTGTAAATATCCTGCTACCCCGGCGCATCTAGCTGTTTTAGAGGCAAGTCTAGTACGGTATCATACATGCTCTTGCTCATCCGTACTATCTTTCACTCTCTCACACTCTCTACCTTTCTCTGTCGCTCCCTGAACAAGAAGCCATTATAGCAAAATAGTTTATTGATTACTTCGACAACACACATGACTCATCAGCTCTTCACCTGGCTTTAGGAGTTATGTTGTTTTCCTTACTCAATATTTCAACTATTGCTCTACACCCTACACCAATGATTTATTATTTTTTCATCGGCATCAGAAATTTTCAATCTATTCTCACAATAGAAACCACTGGAAAGCATTTCTTTCTAGGCATGGTGATCCATAGGGGTGGTGGTTTTTATTATTTTTATTATGAATTCTATGCACTCATGAAATCCTAAACTATACAACACAATCCTTCCCTAAACAATTGTACAACAATACTTAACTTCTCAGGGTATAGAAATATCGAATCTAGGTCAATCTAAAGTATCATTAATAACATCATAATGAGTTCTGAGTTAAGCCGATTGATTACTATAAAGAAATTTCATACTGCTAAAAACCAATTTCTCGATATTATTCTTACAATTTTGTAATTAATCTTGTAAACATTCATTTTGTAGAATACCTTATTTCCATAATTATATCTGAAATTATTGAATTATAATTCCATTAAATTTAAAAAAGTGATAAATCCTTTCAAAATTAAAACTTTATAAGTGTTTTTTCTTCTTGAATCCGCTTAATAAATTCTAGTTTCTTAGCATAATCTTCTGATTCCAAGAAACTAGAATTTACTAACCGTATTGAAGAAGAGAAAGAGAGAAACACTCATAAAGTTTTAATTTTTTATAGGATTTATCTTCTGATTTTTTCAGGAATTAAGAATATCAACGAATGTATTGGAATTATTGAATTTGTTCCAAGAAATACTCGGTAACAGTGTAATCTCATCGACTTCAAACGGATTACTAAACAAACTAAGTTGTTTTCAAACAAGGGAGTACGCGATAAAAAGTGTTTGTTTTTTACAATTTCCTTTGAAAGTTCTCGACGCTGTTTCGAGTTTAGCGACGTCCAGTGTTTAGCGCTTAAACCGAGACGAATGTGAGTGCGATTGCTGAGGATTGCAGCAGTGGATAAAACAAAATGAGGATAACACAGGCTGTGAAGAGAGAATTAGCGCTCGGATTACAGGAAGAGAGGGAGCAACTATTTCGAAACAAAAGATTCGGCCCGGTCATAATGAAGCGGAAAGAGCTGCTACTAATAGGGTTCACAGATTTCCTGTTTGAGGCACAGTCGACTTCCAAAGATCGGGCTCGAAAAAAAGACGGAAAGGATTTCGCTCGAGGATGGGATGTTTCCTGATGAGCATGGGAGTTTGCCAACTCTTTTCTGTATTTGGGTCGAGACTGGCGACTGCCATCTCTAGCTTTGCGGCGGCGGCCGTCGTGTAGCTTTCATTCATAAATTTTGTTTTAGTGGCTCCCGAAAACGGTGCAAGGAATTTGACAATGATATTGTATAGTTCACACGTATTGACTGCGGGTTATCACTTTTTTAATTAAATTAACTGATTTTTATTTAAATTCAAATTAACAGATTACACAAAAATTAAATGCCCTGGCGCCACGTTAAATAAGAGGGAACGACCCTTAAAAAAAAACAATTACCTCGACTAGCTCAATTGATGAAATAAAAAATAAAAATAACAACAAACAAAACCTGCAATCAATAACATGTGATCTACACATTACTTTCCCAACTATATGCCATAGCGGGGAGGGAACTCTACGGGAGTAGCTAAATGAAAACGACGTGTTTAAAGCAATGAAGTGTTCCAGTTATATTGAACAAGTAAAGTATTAGTGACACTTTATAATAAAGCAAAAATGAATATTAATTTATGGTTTCCCTAAACAACTATAGATTTAAAACAAACAAAGACTGTTAACCACAGACTGTGGTTAAGATAAATCTGTGTTTCAGATAATTCATATTTTCTGGTTCTCTATAAATCTTGACTCTATTAAATGAGAAAATCACGAGAAATTTTGAATAATAATAGCTTTTAAATTTTAAATGATAAATAATAATTTTATATAAAATTCAAATTTCAATTAACAATACTGATGGCAAGCAAACAACAACAACAAACATAATTCACATAGAAACAGAAAAAAAAAGAAACTAACCTTATTATTTCACTAATACACGGAATGGCCATTTATGATCACTTTTGAATTTTCACGCGCACTTTCACTTTTTAGATATATTTACTTCATTTTCTGATGCTGATGGTGATGGAGTGGTGGTGAGGTGGTGGTGGTGGTGGTTGCATTTCAGCCCCTCGGGCTGCGGGCTGTACTCTACTCTCTACTCGTGCATGTTGTCCAGTCTGGGTTTTTCACAAGAGTGACTACAACGTTGTTCCTCAGCCAGAGTCTCACCCCCTGGCCTTTTGTTTTTACTCCTCAAACTGTCCAGGATGTGCTGCCCCCTGGTTGAAGGAATTTGGTTTGGGCAGCTCTCCCCTAACCGTGGCGAATTATCCCAATTGTCACCTCCTGCTGCTTTGTTCCAACTTCCACCCCTCTTTGCCATAGCACTGACAATTTGCTAGTTTTTGGGGCTGGAAGTTGAAACTTTTGCTGCCTGTGGAGGCGACGCTGGTAGTTGTCACAAAATCCCCCATCACATGTTGACGTAATGTATGGAGACAACATGGCCAAGAGATGTGACAACTTGCTGAGTGTGGCACCTCGCTGTGGATCTGTTGGACTTCATCTGTTGCACCTCACCATCCATTCACGTGTAGGATTTCCTCTATTGATGGATGGTTGATATTTTCACTTGATATATTTTCACCTGATAACCTATTATAACCTGTTGTTGCTTGCTTGCCACAAATAATAATACAAACAATAATTCAGCTTACTTACTACTACAACTTACTGACAATCTGCAGACTGGATACGCCTTTTAGTCTCAATCAAAATTATTCTTTAAATGGCTTGAGCTCATGAACATTGTATGTTCCAATGAACAATCCATCATCATTTATTACCTCATAAGCATTACCACCCTTACATTTACTAATCTTGTATGGTCCTACATATAATAAAAGTAATTTTTTCATAATACCCATACTACTATTTGCTGGCATATGATTTTTCACCAACACCTTGTCTCCTATTTCAAACTTTGTACTTTTCTTAACATTTTTGTCATGCCTGTTCTTTCGTTCATCTGCCTTCCTCACTAACCTCATCTTCACCCTTTCTTCAACTGTTCCTGCTTCTATTTCTGCACAGAATAATCCAAGGGTTTTTCCTGGTGGACCCATAACTAATGATTCTGTCACCTCTTTACCATCATACCTAAAACTGACTGAATTCTCACAGATGTTAATCCTTGCTTGTAGCCTCTTCAGTGAGTCCATTCCATACAATACATCCGCCTTCAAACCTTCCACTACTAAACAACTCACTGGAATCATCTGTCCATTACTAAATACTGTCTGTAGCACCACTTGTTTATTTATTCTCCTACTTCGAACCCCTGTTACACCTACAATGTTCACTTCCTTTGCAGGTAACAGTTCAATTCCTTGATTTCCACTTTCTTGCAGTTTACTCAACACTTCTTTATTGATGACACTCACCTCACTTCCAGTATCAATAACAATCCTAACTTCTCGACCTCCTATTTTAACCTTGACTTCCGCCATTTTACAATTTTGCACCTTTACCTGCAATTGTTTATTTTTTCCATGGCTGGGTTCTACCAGATCCTCTCTAATATATTTCAATCTGCAATTATTCACATGAACTTCGACTGGATCATTTTTATGTCGTGGATTTTTCTGATAGTTATTTCCTGGTTTGTACCCATTATTATAGGGCAGAGCACCTGGGTACCTTAGTTCTTGGCTCCGCCCTTGGCGTTTCCCAGGTTTTCCTTTTTGTCTTCTTTTCTTCTGTCATTTTTCTCCTCTTCTGAGCCTTGGTCATTTCCGTGAAACCTTGGTTGGTTGTAGTTGTTATTCCAACGACCTCCTCTTCCTCTTCCATTGTTCCAGTGTCCATTGCTATTATTCCAACCTCGACCATTTCTAAAATAGTTTTCCCTATCAGTCCTATTTCCATGGTGGTTTTCCTCATTTCTCTGAGCCACCTCTTGCTTTTCTTCTTGTTTTTCCTCTCTACATTCACTCTTTCCACCTTTCTTATTGGATGATTTATTACACTCTTCCCCATCAAAACTCACCAACAGCTCTACAAATCCAGACAATGTTTTTAGTGTTGTGACTCTTACTATCACCTCTGGGTAGTGTTTGGAAATCATCCCTATAAACTCTTCTTCAGACATCATTTCCCCAAGACTTTGAGCCATCGCTTGCATTTTAAGAAAATACTGAACTCGGGTTTCTCCTCCTGCTCCAGTATATTTGCCTTCAAACAATTTCTTTTTTATTGCATTCCTTACACTAGAATTCCAGAATATTGCCTTGAAACTGGCCTCCATCTCTTCCAAGTTTCTCATGCCATCTGCACACCCACTCCACCAATTTTCTGCCTGGCCTGTAAAACAGCCTGCCAATTCCTCTTTCACATTCTCCCAATCTTCCATATTCAATCTCTGGTCTTTTATGTATTTCTTAATTTTTCTCAATGACTCCAAAGGATTCTTCTCAGTTCCATTGATCTTCGGTCTATTTACTACTCCTCCATTTATCACCATTACCTGTCCAGTCCCTGCCTTTCTTTCTATTTGTTCAAACTTTTTTGTACATTGCTCTTCTAATTCTTCTACCATCTGTTTTACTCGATATACCTCACTCTCCATTCTGTTTTTATTAGATTTAATTTCGTTTCTGATATTCTTGTCCCATTGCTCAACTTTCTTTTCTACCAATTCTTCCAATTTTTCATCTGATTTCTTCATAGCCTCTTGTGCTTCCATCACCATAGTATCTACATGCTGAACGATTCTTCTCTGACTCTCCTCTAAACTCTTCCTTATTGTCTCCACCTGTTTGCTCACTCTCTCCTCCACCTCTGCTAATTTTTCACCTACTTTGTCGTCCACTCTACACTCCAAGTGCGTTATCCAACCTTGCATTCTATCATCCAAATTCTTACCAATTCTCTCTTCCATATTATCCATTCGCTGCTCCATATTATCCATTCGCTTATCCATCTTCTCTGTCATCCTCTTTATTTCTAGTAACAATGCAATACTCGAATCTTTTCCAAATATTCCTCCTCTCTCCTCTTCTTGTTCAGCATTCTCAATTATTTTTCGGAATTCACCTGCCTTACTTCCACTACTTTCCTCACTTGTCTCGTTGTTTGTAGTAAATCCAGAGAAACCAGATGCTGGTTCACTGTCACTCTCTTCTTCAGCCAAACTCCTCTCTTCACTCTGCTCAAACCTCATCATGCACTCTTTCTGGTTACGATTTCTCACACCCTGATTGTCAGCCATTTTAATACTCTTTATATTCTCTTTAATTCGCTTTTCTTCTTTTTAAAATGTCAACAGCCCTACAATAACCTTCAAGGCTTGAAATACAGCCTCACCAATCCTACCTACACACCACGTAAAAAAAAAATGAATGATAAATAAATCCCTACTAATTCACCATCGCGCGCATCCTACCCTAAATTCTCCCCCATCAAACTGACTACCTATAATAAAAATGAATGAAACGAAGTTTACTACCTCCTAACTAATAATAAGGTTCCCTCATATTCTAAATCAAAAATAAAATATTATTCATAGGTTAATACTTATTTGTATTACGTTCGAGAAAAAAATCTATTCCGCCAAAAGTCATATTTTATATTAAAAAAAAACTCATCTACGAAACTCATAGGACATGCCTTCAAAGATAAGACTCGTCTTAACAAATCAGAAATATCTGTTTTCTCTTTCCAAAACGGTGCCAAAAGGCGCACCCCTCCTAGCATAACTACTATAACAATGCACGGGTAACAGCTGATCGCTCCCCCATCGGCCGGGCAACCACTTTGATTGACAGGTTGTAAACAAACACACCTTCCACTTTCACTTTCTACCTAACCGTGACCTGACTCATGTTTACCCCAAAATAGCAAAATCTACCTGCTCGTGCAAACTATCCTACTATTACAGACTTTCACTTATTTAAACCACCCTGATCAATCTGAAGCATGAGAGAACCTATCATAACAAAATAAATTACTCCTACATCAAACCAACTACATATTCCTACAAAGAAAACGAATAAAATAAAATAACTTCGAAACTAGGCGTCCAGTGCTGCAGATGTCTACAAAGAATATTACTAAACTAACTTATAACTATGTTGTTGCTGCCATCAGTATACTACATTTAATTACTTATGATTAACTCATCAATATCCCCGTATAATAATAATTGATTCTTTCCTATTTGGGATAATACCTACTCTTAGCCGTGATTAGGTCTATTTCTTTCACTTTGAAACAACTATCAATCATTAATTCTCACCCTCATAAGTGGCTATCATCATGAATAACATTTAAATCCTAATTAAACAAGATTCAAATTCATTATAATATAAATTCGCCCTACTACAAATAACTTAGAAATATTACGAAATTTCCGAATTATAGGCCTATTTGAATAGCCATTATTTTACGTATTTCATCAATAAAACAACATTCATCAGAGAACTTCATGAATTTCTCCGCTATTAGAAAATAACATAGTCATGAACAAAGTAGTACATTACACATAACTCGAGGCACTTATTCCAATCATCATGTCTTACTATAGTTGACTTTTAATAAGATAATAATGTGAAATTGATTTATCAATTTTCGTAACATTACTTCCATTCATAATACATAACTCAACTCTATAAAGAAAAACAAAATATCCTAACTTAGTTTAGAACACCCTACCAATATTGTAACTTTGAGAATGAATTTGAATTTAACTACCTAGAAAAAAATGAAATCAGGGACTAATTCGTGGAGGTTAATGCCACCACGTTGGGCGAACACTTTTGTATAGTTCACACGTATTGACTGCGGGTTATCACTTTTAAATTAAATTAACTGATTTTTACTTAAATTCAAATTAACAGATTACATAAAAATTAAATGCCCTGGCGCCACGTTAAATAAGAGGGAACGACCCTTAAAAAAACAATTACCTCGACTAGCTCAAAATGATGAAATAAAATAAAAATAACAAAAAAACAAAACCTGCAATCAATAACATGTGATCTACACATTACTTTCCCAACTATATGCCATAGCGGGGAGGGAACTCTACGGGAGTAGCTAAATGAAAACGACGTGTTTAAAGCAATGAAGTGTTCCAGTTATATTGAACAAAGTAAAGTATTAGTGACACTTTATAATAAAGCAAAAATGAATATTAATTTATGGTTTCCCTAAACGACTATAGATTTAAAACAAACAAAGACTGTTAACCAACAGACTGTGGTTAAGATAAATCTGTGTTTCAGATAATTCATATTTTCTGATTCTCTATAAATCTTGACTCTATTAAATGAGAAAATCACGAGAAATTTTGAATAATAATAGCTTTTAAATTTTAAATGATAAATAATAATTTTATATAAAATTCAAATTTCAATTAACAATACTGATGGCAAGCAAACAACAACAACAAACATAATTCACATAGAAACAAAAACAAAAACTAACCTTATTATTTCACTTATACACGGAATGGCCATTTATGATCACTTTTGAATTTTCACGCGCACCTTCACTTTTTAGATATATTTACTTCATTTTCTGATGCTGATGGTGATGGAGTGGTGGTGAGGTGGTAGTGGTGGTGGTTGCATTTCAGCCCCTCGGGCTGCGGGCTGTACTCTACTCTCTACTCGTGCATGTTGTCCAGTCTGGGTTTTTCACAAGAGTGACTACAACGTTGTTCCTCAGCCAGAGTCCCACCCCCTGGCCTTTTGTTTTTACTCCTCAAACTGTCCAGGATGTGCTGCCCCCTGGTTGAAGGAATTTGGTTTGGGCAGCTCTCCCCTAACCGTGGCGAATTATCCCAATTGTCACCTCCTGCTGCTTTGTTCCAACTTCCACCCCTCTTTGCCATAGCACTGACAATTTGCTAGTTTTTGGGGCTGGAAGTTGAAACTTTTGCTGCCTGTGGAGGCGACGCTTGTAGTTGTCACAAAATCCCCCATCACATGTTGACGTAATGTGTGGAGACAACATGGCCAAGAGATGTGACAACTTGCTGAGTGTGGCACCTCGCTGTGGATCTGTTGGACTTCATCTGTTGCACCTCACCATCCATTCACGTGTAGGATTTCCTCTATTGATGGTTGGTTGATATTTTCCCTTGATATATATTTTCACCTGATAACCTATTAAAACCTGTTGTTGCTTGCTTGCCACAAATAATACAAACAATAATTCAGCTTACTTACTACTACAACTTACTGACAATCTGCAGACTGGATACGCCTTTTAGTCTCAATCAAAATTATTCTTTAAATGGCTTGAGCTCATGAACATTGTATGTTCCAATGAACAATCCATCATCATTTATTACCTCATAAGCATTACCACCCTTACATTTACTAATCTTGTATGGTCCTACATATAACAAAAGTAATTTTTTCATAATACCCATACTACTATTTGCTGGCATATGATTTTTCACCAACACCTTGTCTCCTATTTCAAACTCTGTACTTTTCTTAACATTTTTGTCATGCCTGTTCTTTCGTTCATCTGCCTTCCTCACTAACCTCATCTTCGCCCTTTCTTCAACTGTTCCTGCTTCTATTTCTGCACAGAATAATCCAAGGGTTTTTCCTGGTGGACCCATAACTAATGGTTCTGTCACCTCTTTACCATCATACCTAAAACTGACTGAATTCTCACAGATGTTAATCCTTGCTTGTAGCCTCCTCAGTGAGTCCATTCCATACAATACATCCGCATTCAAACCTTCCACTACTAAACAACTCACTGGAATCATCTGTCCATTACTAAATACTGTCTGTAGCACCACTTGTTTATTTATTCTCCTACTTCGAACCCCTGTTACACCTACAATGTTCACTTCCTTTGCAGGTAACAGTTCAATTCCTTGATTTCCACTTTCTTGCAGTTTACTCAACACTTCTTTATTGATGACACTCACCTCACTTCCAGTATCAATAACAATCCTAACTTCTCGACCTCCTATTTTAACCTTGACTTCCGCCATTTTACAATTTTGCACCTTTACCTGCAATTGTTTATTTTTTCCATGGCTGGGTTCTACCAGATCCTCTCTAATATATTTCAATCTGCAATTATTCACATGAACTTCGACTGGATCATTTTTATGTCGTGGATTTTTCTGATAGTTATTTCCTGGTTTGTACCCATTATTATAGGGCAGAGCACCTGGGTACCTTAGTTCTTGGCTCCGCCCTTGGCGTTTCCCAGGTTTTCCTTTTTGTCTTCTTTTCTTCTGTCATTTTTCTCCTCTTCTGAGCCTTGGTCATTTCCGTGAAACCTTGGTTGGTTGTAGTTGTTATTCCAACGACCTCCTCTTCCTCTTCCATTGTTCCAGTGTCCATTGCTATTATTCCAACCTCGACCATTTCTAAAATAGTTTTCCCTATCAGTCCTATTTCCATGGTGGTTTTCCTCATTTCTCTGAGCCACCTCTTGCTTTTCTTCTTGTTTTTCCTCTCTACATTCACTCTTTCCACCTTTCTTATTGGATGATTTATTACACTCTTCCCCATCAAAACTCACCAACAGCTCTACAAATCCAGACAATGTTTTTAGTGTTGTGACTCTTACTATCACCTCTGGGTAGTGTTTGGAAATCATCCCTATAAACTCTTCTTCAGACATCATTTCCCCAAGACTTTGAGCCATCGCTTGCATTTTAAGAAAATACTGAACTCGGGTTTC
Organism: Laodelphax striatellus; assembly: GCA_017141395.1. Lineage (NCBI taxonomy): Eukaryota > Metazoa > Arthropoda > Insecta > Hemiptera > Delphacidae > Laodelphax > Laodelphax striatellus. The sequence goes on from CM029534.1 coordinate 27,377,684, forward strand.
TCCTCCTGCTCCAGTATATTTGCCTTCAAACAATTTCTTTTTTATTGCATTCCTTACACTAGAATTCCAGAATATTGCCTTGAAACTGGCCTCCATCTCTTCCATGTTTCTCATGCCATCTGCACCCACTCCACCAATTTTCTGCCTGGCCTGTAAAACAGCCTGCCAATTCCTCTTTCACATTCTCCCAATCTTCCATATTCAATCTCTGGTCTTTTATGTATTTCTTAATTTTTCTCAATGACTCCAAAGGATTCTTCTCAGTTCCATTGATCTTCGGTCTATTTACTACTCCTCCATTTATCACCATTACCTGTCCAGTCCCTGCCTTTCTTTCTATTTGTTCAAACTTTTTTGTACATTGCTCTTCTAATTCTTCTACCATCTGTTTTACTCGATATACCTCACTCTCCATTCTGTTTTTATTAGATTTAATTTCGTTTCTGATATTCTTGTCCCATTGCTCTACTTTCTTTTCTACCAATTCTTCGAATTTTTCATCTGATTTCTTCATAGCCTCTTGTGCTTCCATCACCATAGTATCTACATGCTGAACGATTCTTCTCTGACTCTCCTCCAAACTCTTCCTTATTGTCTCCACCTGTTTGCTCACTCTCTCCTCCACCTCTGCTAATTTTTCACCTACTTTGTCGTCCACTCTACACTCCAAGTGCGTTATCCAACCTTGCATTCTATCATCCAAATTCTTACCAATTCTCTCTTCCATATTATCCATTCGCTGCTCCATATTATCCATTCGCTTATCCATCTTCTCTGTCATCCTCTTTATTTCTAGTAACAATGCAATACTCTCCTCTTTTCCAAATATTCCTCCTCTCTCCTCTTCTTGTTCAGCATTCTTAATTATTTTTCGAAATTCACCTGCCTTACTTCCACTACTTTCCTCACTTGTCCCGTTATTTGTAGTAAATCCAGAGAAACCAGATGTTGGCTCACTGTCACTCTCTTCCTCATCCAAACTCCTCTCTTCACTCTGCTCAAACCTCATCATGCACTCTTTCTGTTTACGATTTCTCACACCCTGATTGTCAGCCATTTTAATACTCTTTATATTCTCTTTAATTCGCTTTTCTTCTTTTTAAAATGTCAACAGCCCTACAATAACCTTCAAGGCTTGAAATACAGCCTCACCAATCCTACCTACACACCACGTAAAAAAAAAATGAATGATAAATAAATCCCTACTAATTCACCATCGCGCGCATCCTACCCTAAATTCTCCCCCATCAAACTGACTACCTATAATAAAAATGAATGAAACGAAGTTTACTACCTCCTAACTAATAATAAGGTTCCCTCATATTCTAAATCAAAAATAAAATATTATTCATAGGTTAATACTTATTTGTATTACGTTCGAGAAAAAAATCTATTCCGCCAAAAGTCATATTTTATATTAAAAAAAAACTCATCTACGAAACTCATAGGACATGCCTTCAAAGATAAGACTCGTCTTAACAAATCAGAAATATCTGTTTTCTCTTTCCAAAACGGTGCCAAAAGGCGCACCCCTCCTAGCATAACTACTATAACAATGCACGGGTAACAGCTGATCGCTCCCCCATCGGCCGGGCAACCACTTTGATTGACAGGTTGTAAACAAACACACCTTCCACTTTCACTTTCTACCTAACCGTGACCTGACTCATGTTTACCCCAAAATAGCAAAATCTACCTGCTCGTGCAAACTATCCTACCATTACAGACTTTCACTTATTTAAACCACCCTGATCAATCTGAAGCATGAGAGAACCTATCATAACAAAATAAATTACTCCTACATCAAACCAACTACATATTCCTACAAAGAAAACGAATAAAATAAAATAACTTCGAAACTAGGCGTCCAGTGCTGCAGATGTCTACAAAAGAATATTACTAAACTAACTTATAACTATGTTGTTGCTGCCATCAGTATACTACATTTAATTACTTATGATTAACTCATCAATATCCCCGTATAATAATAATTGATTCTTTCCTATTTGGGATAATACCTACTCTTAGCCGTGATTAGGTCTATTTCTTTCACTTTGAAACAACTATCAATCATTAATTCTCACCCTCATAAGTGGCTATCATCATGAATAACATTTAAATCCTAATTAAACAAGATTCAAATTCATTATAATATAAATTCGCCCTACTACAAATAACTTAGAAATATTACGAAATTTCCGAATTATAGGCCTATTTGAATAGCCATTATTTTACGTATTTCATCAATAAAACAACATTCATCAGAGAACTTCATGAATTTCTCCGCTATTAGAAAATAACATAGTCATGAACAAAGTAGTACATTACACATAACTCGAGGCACTTATTCCAATCATCATGTCTTACTATAGTTGACTTTTAATAAGATAATAATGTGAAATTGATTTATCAATTTTCGTAACATTACTTCCATTCATAATACATAACTCAACTCTATAAAGAAAAACAAAATATCCTAACTTAGTTTAGAACACCCTACCAATATTGTAACTTTGAGAATGAATTTGAATTTAACTACCTAGAAAAAAATGAAATCAGGGACTAATTCGTGGAGGTTAATGCCACCACGTTGGGCGAACACTTTTGTATAGTTCACACGTATTGACTGCGGGTTATCACTTTTTTAATTAAATTAACTGATTTTTATTTAAATTCAAATTAACAGATTACACAAAAATTAAATGCCCTGGCGCCACGTTAAATAAGAGGGAACGACCCTTAAAAAAAAACAATTACCTCGACTAGCTCAAAATGATGAAATAAAAAAAAAAATAACAAAAAAAAAACACAAAACCTGCAATCAATAACATGTGATCTACACATTACTTTCCCAACTATATGCCATAGCGGGGAGGGAACTCTACGGGAGTAGCTAAATGAAAACGACGTGTTTAAAGCAATGAAGTGTTCCAGTTATATTGAACAAAGTAAAGTATTAGTGACCTTTATAATAAAGCAAAAATGAATATTAATTTATGGTTTCCCTAAACAACTATAGATTTAAAACAAACAAAGACTGTTAACCACAGACTGTGGTTAAGATAAATCTGTGTTTCAGATAATTCATATTTTCTGGTTCTCTATAAATCTTGACTCTATAAAATGATAAATCACGAGAAATTTTGAATAATAATAGCTTTTAAATTTTAAATGATAAATAATAATTTTAAATAAAATTCAAATTTCAATTAACAATACTGATGGCAAGCAAACAACAACAACAAACATAATTCACATAGAAACAAAAACAAAAACTAACCTTATTATTTCACTTATACACGGAATGGCCATTTATGATCACTTTTGAATTTTCACGCGCACCTTCACTTTTTAGATATATTTACTTCATTTTCTGATGCTGATGGTGATGGAGTGGTGGTGAGGTGGTGGTGGTGGTGGTTGCATTTCAGCCCCTCGGGCTGCGGGCTGTACTCTACTCTCTACTCGTGCATGTTGTCCAGTCTGGGTTTTTCACAAGAGTGACTACAACGTTGTTCCTCAGCCAGAGTCTCACCCCCTGGCCTTTTGTTTTTACTCCTCAAACTGTCCAGGATGTGCTGCCCCCTGGTTGAAGGAATTTGGTTTGGGCAGCTCTCCCCTAACCGTGGCGAATTATCCCAATTGTCACCTCCTGCTGCTTTGTTCCAACTTCCACCCCTCTTTGCCATAGCACTGACAATTTGCTAGTTTTTGGGGCTGGAAGTTGAAACTTTTGCTGCCTGTGGAGGCGACGCTTGTAGTTGTCACAATATACAGAAATCCATAATTAACAGGCAGCCTTGAATGAACCAGACCTTTGAATTTCCCCGCCTCGTTCTCAAGTATGGTGAGACTGAAAGGTCGTCTACATTATGGAAGGTAGCCTACATACAACAAATAAGATCGAACTAATAGACTTAGAAAAACGTTTATAATGCATTATGGTAATACTGTTCTCAGGTATGGTGAGACTGAAAGGTCGTCTACATTATGGAACAACAAAGACCACAAATAAGATCGAACTAATAGAAAAACGTTTATAATGCAAAGTTAATAAACCATAAAAAATAGTTCATATTATGATGATCCTACATAGAAACGAATGAAGGATAACTATTAATTGAGATGGAGATATACACTGAACAATAAATTCATACACACAGTTTTGAAATTTGTTGTATACTTTGATTTAAACTACTTTAGCACCGGCCTATAGCGGTTCACCACTCAGGCCAAGCGGATCTTAATCCGGAAGCAGTTTTTTCAATCAGAGTATAGACTTCTACTGTCTGAAACGGGTTGGATTTGACATTTTTAAAGATTTTTTCCAGAATTTTTTCAATTAGCTATTGGATAGTAGATAGAAGACCATGAAATCAAAAGCTGCAGCTCAAAACTTTATTTTTTCAAATTTGGGAATGAAGAATATTCTTTGATGCTATTCATTTATTCAAGTTTCGCTGTATCTGACTGACTAATGGGGTATTGATACTTTTATTTTCACACAAGCAAAAGTTTACCTAAAACATACATTTATCACTCATGTTGTACTAAGTATCACTCATGAAAGCATTACAAAATCATCACTGTATCCCGTAGCAAAGCTTGGTATGCTTATTTAAATAAGCATAGACCAAATAAGCATACCAGGCTTCGCCACTGACTGTATCATTGATTGAATCATAACTCTGTGAATCTTGAAAAATTGCAATACATTTCATAGGATATAACCATATCATAGGATAATAAACCAGCTCAGGAACGTTCTTGTGGGATGGAATTTGTGGGCTACATAACAAAAAGGAAGAAGGGAACGGCAAAGAGTTCGGGCCGATGAAAGGTCAAACGTCTAGAATGGTTGTTTGAGAGAAAGGAAGTCATTAGCATGAAAGACATTTTGGGCTTTGTCCGTATTAGAAGTAGAGAATAGAAGGTGGATCATAGATGGAGTAAAGCTTTTTTAAGGAAGCAACACTGATACTAGATTTTCAAAGTGTATGGTCTAATACCAAAATATACACACAATTAACAGCAATAGAGAATATCAAAATACTGTTAACATAGAGAAAGCATATTGATATTACAGTACTTAAAAAAGCCTTATTACAAAGAACTTATTACTAAGCCTTATCAGGCCTACTAGAGACATTACTATTAGACTGTATTGTAAATGTCACATCACCGTTATACTGATTACGAAACTAATATGTTGATATAGGTACTGTTACATCTTTTTGTCAAGAATTCACAGCTTGGAAGCATATATTTATATTTTAAACGAATGATTATACTTGAAAGTAGATTAACTAGAAGCATATTTTTTCAATTTGCTGTGAGAAAATAAAATAAAAATGATAATCCCTTCAAATAATACAGAAAATTACACTTTTAATAGATGAGTCCAACTATTAGATTGAGCTTATAAAGAGTTCTCCTATCGGATGAAGTTATTAGATGAGTCCCTCTTGTTGTAAAAGATTACAGATGGTTCCACCCTCACACTCAATCAGGCAGGTCGTTTCCAGGTTAGAAGGAAATGTTGGAAATTGGGATTGAATTCAAGATAAAAAACAAGCTTCATTCAGATCGTAAACTCTGATTACAGAGCAGATGCCTTCGGTAATAAAAGTTTATTACAGCGCTCGGCATTAGCTGATTAAAATTAAAACACGCACTTTTCTTTGAGTTCCGGATTATATAGCTTTGAATGCAGCTTGCCGTCGTAGAAAGAAGTTTTTCTCTGTTATTGGATAAATAGAAAATCCTTTGAAGTTCGGTTAATTGATAGTGTATAGATGAGGGAAGTTCATCGCAGCAGATTGGCTGTGAGGAATGTAATTTAGAACAGTCTATTAAACAGCCTATGTATGTATTAACAGTAAATAGAGTATTTTATGTATGTGGTTAACAGTGTACAATGAAATATGAACAGTATAGTGTACATGTATATGGTACATGTTTATAACCAAAAATATATATGTAAGAAGTGGTATATGTGGAATTATTTTTTCCTGTGAAAATGCTTCTGTTATATTGGGTTTACGATAATTATACACTAGTCAAATTACAACTTAGAGTAGAGCGAAAATATTATTGTAATATGGTTTAAGAATTTTCAAGAAAAGTATGAATATGTTCAATAACATTGTTCATATTGATAATATTGTTGTAACGAAAGGCAAATTGTAAATTATATTGAAGTTGAAAGTCTATTTTTTTACTGGATTTTAATCATGAATCTGTTAGTAATTACAAGTCGTAATGAATAATAGACTAACAATATACTATTCAAGTTTATAATCTTCGTTCTGAAACAGGTGAAATCTTCAAACTATTTACTATGTACTTCTCACAAGACGTGAGAATAGGCTTCAAAATTATACATTTTGAACGACGAAAACCAATTTTAAAACAACATTGTAACAATTCCTGTATTATCGAGAAATAATAAACTTTTATTGTGATGAAACGTGAAATGCATTACCGCCTCCCAGCTTTACAATAAATAACAAACACAGCAGAACTAAGTCATCTTGTTTGGGACGAAAAAGACTGAAGAGATGAGTGATGACTAAGTTTCGGGAAGGATTCGAGTTTTTATGACTTGAGCCAGCAATAGAAGCGATCGTCTCGCTTGTAAAAAGTGCCGCATCTTTTTCTTACTTCGTCTCTTCTTTCTCTTCCCTTTCTCTCCGTCCTCCTCCCCTCTCTTTCCTTTTCCTCCTCTCTTCTCCTCAACGTCTCCTTCCCCCCCAACTACAATCTTGATTAAATATATTTTGTTAGCGCTTTTTTGGGCAGTTCTCGAAGAAAAAACTTGAGAGATTTCAAGAAGGAGCTCAGAAAGAAGCCCGCACAAGGCGTGAGTAGGAGAAGAGCCTGAGCTTGTACGCTGCTTACTGAAGTAGGCAATAGCCTAAGCGCCATGTTCTTTGAATTGTGCGTAAGTGCGTGCGTGTACTGCATGTATGGACCAAGATATGATGCCACAGCTGCAATCCATGCCTATGGTGAGACGCATTCCAAGTGAACAGTCTCAAGTGTTTTGGCATAGCGTTCACATCCTGTACATACAGTACTGTACCGGCTTCAATAATATTGAAGTCATTCAGGAGTTTATGAGATTGGACATGATAGAAAGGTTGTGGTGTTTGTGGTAAAAGTGAGGGGATACGGAGGAGAACGAGAAAGATATACAGCAGAATGGAATAAGAGAGAAGAATGTAGATGAGAAGCATAATTATATTATCAAATAAAAAGGAAGAATAACAATGATGAATTGATATGAGTGTAAGTTGATGGAATTGTATAATGAGATTAAAAAAGATGAATGTAGGTATGGGAGAAGAATTAAGTAGAAAAGTAAAAACCAGAATGTGGTTGAATAGAAAGAGATCGAAAATGAATATTGGTTGAGGTAGTTGAAAGTGATGGAGGATGTAGTAGGAGAATGAGAAAGTGAAAGAAGGGAATGATAGAAGATGGAAGCTATTGGAAAATGTGATATATAATCATATAAAATATCAATATGATATCATACATAATGGAAATATATGGTCATATCAGACGATTGTAGCATACCCTAACCAAATAGAGAATTGATTATTTCTGATTGTAGGTATCAGAGGATTCTCAAATTGGAATGGGAAGATGATGAGAGATAGAGAGTAAGAAACAATAATGATGGAAATTTGAACGAGATGACACAGATGAAGTGAATCAGAAGAATATGGTGAATAAGGGAAGGTAGAAGTTAGAAATAAGTGGGGAAATCAATGAAAAGAGAGAAATTAGTATACCTAAGAAAGACAGTTTAAAGAACAGTATAAAGGAATTGTGGTCTGAAGATGTTAACGAGAGAAGGAAGAAGAAAAAACAATTCTGAAGTGGCAATTAGGAAGGATAAGAGGCAATGATAAAGAGAGAAAGTAATGATGAACATTTAGAGAGGAATGAGAGGCATGGATACACAAGTAATAGGAGGAAGAGGAGTATGGTTGCTGACAGATTAAATTATTATCTTTTTTTTTCAAAAAATATTCGATGAAAAAATCATTTCTATTTGCTAAGCAAACAATATCACCCAATTCCATTTGGGAGGTCTATTTTTGTTATTACAGGCGGTAGTTGAGTACTAATGTTTGCTTTATCACTGGTTGGATATCCTCCCTATCATTGGATTAATTGTGGGCCAACAAGGACAGAGACTTGGGAATGTCGAAAATATTAATTTATTATTTCAGCCTATTGAATAGACACTCCAAAAAATTAATTATGAAACAGGGGTGGAAAAACACCATCTGTTCAAAACATAAAAACTATAATGAGCAAAATACTCAGAATTGAATCATAAATTGTATTAAAAATGTTTGGAAGCCGTGGCGAAGCGTGGAATGATTATTTGGTCAAAATAAGCCAAATTTAGACCAAATAAGCATACCACGCTTCGCCACTGTTTGGAAGATTGGAGAGAAGGACACGACACTTACAACAGGGATCGTTGAAATGTTAAAGTAACGTAACAGTTCATCATCATAAAGTATGAAGAGAGAAGGCGTGATGTTAGTATTAATTATCAAGAAGATTGATGTGAATTCAACTAAGGGAGTAAAATATCTATATGTCCACAACAAAGAACTTTACTAAAACTAAAATCAATCAAGTTTTAAAGCAAGGTCTACTGCTTTGTCACGTCACTGTCAAACAAACGCCGATTAATTTTCTCAATGACATCATCCTATTTCATGATCAATCATAATTATTGTAATACTCCCCAATTATTGCCCTAAAACCTTTATTGTCTTACAAAAAGGAAATGACTTTATAGAGGAAGTGCATACGTAGGTCAGAAGCCGTCAGCTCATTGCGTGTACTAGTAAGTCACTTATAAACAAGTAGTTGTTATTTGGTGTGTGTAACATCCCTCATCTGTTTAGGCGTAAAAGAAATTAACATCACACTTTTTATTGACTAGACTGTAAGCTACTGCTGGTAGCGGATGTTTCAATCAAGCGACCCACCACCCTAAGTGGGGCAATGTCTTTATTCCAACAACCCCAGAGATGGAGGTGGATAGCAGGGGAGAGGGGTTTATTGATGGGGGGGGGAGGTGAGTTGGAAACCTCCAGGACAGTAGTAGTAGATCTTATCGCAGCAGTAGAGAGGGCGAGAACTCCCTGAGTCACTTCAAATTTCTCATGTCAAATTAGACGAAGCAGCGAACACGTCAGAACTGTGTGAGTAAGGCTGTCACACCCTTTTCCTATGATCTACCCCAAAAATAGACAAGTTAGAGTTGTCTTGTAAACACACAATCAGTCGAACAATTCTCCGACGCATTTGTTCTGGTCCCATCAATCTTTGTGTGAGAAGCAGCCAGTCTATGCCTTTAATTGCCCCTTATTTCACTTTCAAAACAGATCTTTTTCAATTACACGGAAAGCTGGTGCTTTGAGACAACAGAGGTCACAAATTTGGTTGATTATAGGGGCCTTTCATGAGGTTTGTGCCTCTTGACCGCTATGTCGGTGATAGGTCATATTACTCTACCATGATGTTTGTGCTTCTTTTACAACAAACAATTAATTATTTGGTTATTTGAAGATTGAACGATCATGATGGACATTACAAATAAATATTGTGGCAATCAAGGAGATGTTAAAAAAAATTATTTTCAAAACGAGGTCATGTCACTTAAATCAAACTATCCCCTATTAATAATTTTCTCTGGTATCCTTTACATTTAAATCTTGTTTTGTATTAAATGAGGCTTCATGAACCAAAGTATTTCATCAAACAAGAAGAAAATCCAAATTGCAGGTAAAAAATTTAAAAAAATTAAAAGTTTATTGCCAAAAAACATTATACATGTCATAACAACGTCAATGCATTAATAACAACATAATATTAATAACAACATACATAGGTACAACGTCGGGCCAAATTGTAAAATATGTAAATTATGGCCGATAAATCGGCCAAAATACGGATTTCTCTCTGATACTGCTCATCTCGTATCAATAAAAAAGTCTATATTGCAAAGTTTGTCTCTATATGAGATTGACATGAACTGAACAGCTAATCGTAACTGCTCAAAGATTCAGCTCTAACAAAGATAGGATTTCTCAATCTGGTTACTCCCAGAATATGATTTGATTACTGTATTTCGATCGCTTACGGAATCATTCATCTTCATTGAAAATTTGACATCAACAATCACGGGTAGAGTTATTAATAGACAACACATCCTTCAGAATAAATTTCTTGGCGAAGATTCAGGAATTTCATAGAACAAATAAAAATACTGTGGAAAGCGAAATATTTTCGGACGTTTGAATGAAAGATGAAGTGCAATCACTTATCACCCCTCTCAAAATGAGTATTTGATGGTTATTCTAAAGTCTAATGGTAGATATTTGAGCTACACATATTTTTGTAGTATATACCTGAGAATTTGGAAGTCAACAAAATGAGATGTTATAAAAAATTTAAACCAAAGCTGTTTCCAACTCACCAATATAATGTTGACAGGTTGACTCAAGGTTGACTAGGATATAGTGAGTTAAGTTATTACCTTTAGGTTGAGGGCCTCGAAGATACGATTGAGAATCCGTTGGCTTGGATTTAAATAGTAATTATCTCGGAAAAGCAATATTTCTTAAGTTTTTGCGTCATCCGACAGCTTTAGATAAACATCTGTAAAATTAAATTCTCCTGAATACTTGCCAGCAGATATGATGGGTGAAAATATTGCTGTGGTTTAGAAATAACCTATTGATATTATGAATGTTTAAACATAGAACTGGAGAATTGGGAAAATATTAATCTTCCGTTATTATTAATTTTTTCGAGTTATTTGTCAGTTGCTACTGTCTCTCATTCGTTGAGCGTAATCTCTACTAATCATCTATGAGAGATGTGGGTTATTTGACGTGTGTTGAAAGTGGAATTGTAGGTCAAACGATTTTTTGTAGCTACCAATGAATCGGTTTCGGCAAAACAACTAGTACTGTAATAGCTGATCTGATAATAAGCTAATCTAATAGCTAACATGAGAATTTATTGACAGACCAGATAGTATGATCTGTCAATAAATTGATACATGGCAGATCTCATATACATGGCATACATCTCAATTGATGTATTTATTGACAGACCAGATAGTATGATCTGTCAATAAATACTGCAAGACGAGCAGCCAGAATATAAAATTTTTGAATTTAGAAGAACCAACCAATACCAGACCTTCCCATAACCGAATTCTCGCGATGTTTATCCTATAATCAGATCAGGTTCACTAATTTTCAGTTTCGTGAAATTTGAAAAACCTCACATTTTCTGTGCTTCATGAATATTTATGAGGAGATAAGACAAGAAGCTTGTATGCTTGAGACCTCGATAACAATTCCTGAAAATTTTATTCCATCATTCATTGATTCAATTCAACGATTCTTCATAAGTACGACGGAGTGACGACTATGTGCGACGGAGTTAGAACTCGAAAGGCTTCTCTAAAACTCACCCTTCACAATATACGATATATTATACGGTAATATGTCAGATTGAAAACAAATTTTTTTTTTTTATATTTCTTATTGTAAAATTGTTATGCTCGTATTTGTGTATGTTTATAGATGACTTGAGATTAAAATTAGAAAAATCTATAATAAAATACAATTTTTTGTTAAACAATCATATAATTATGTTTACAACCTAAACGTAATACCACAAAGAATAGATTATTACTCGTGTTCTATGGAACAGTCATGGAGTAGAATTCCAGAAGATATCTAACGGAATAAACGGTACATCATCTTCTACTGTGCAATTTCAATAGTGAGTCATCTTACATTGTCTAGCACTACTTGAATATTTGTGGGGAAATAAACTTGAGACGCAGACAGTGGTAATGTACTTCGCTCGGTAGCGAAAGGCGTGGATGATTTGTATTCAGAATAGGCGCCGGCTTATTTTCTAGGGCATGAGCAGTACGCAGGTTAAGGGTGGTGGGAAGGGGTTGAAAAGGGTTGGCAGGAGGGATGCTTTCAGAAAAGAATAAAATATGCGCAGACGTGTGTCAGAATGTGAGAAAGTGTGTGTGGAATAAGATAAGAAGACATTCAACTGTTGAGTTAGAAGACAATATTTGGTAGTTGTGCATGCGATATAGGGCACAAGTCAGACTTCACTTACGTTCTTTTTGGAAGTCGAGGACATCGTCGGGTCTAGTTGAGCCGGTGTCCCACAGGGAGCAGCACAGGTACACTAACACCAATTGCCACATCAGCATGACGTCTGACTGCCTGCTCCACTCACAGGTAGAGAGACAAGTCCCTCTCGACCTCTATGCAGACGTTCTTCACCCTTTTCTGTGTCTTCTGGTCCTGCCTTCAGACAGCAACACGAGCTCTTTTGAACTTCATAATTTTTATTTTACTTCCGTTGAACTAATTTTGTGGCTAGGATTTCAGACGTCGAAATTCATGGTTCTCATTTGAAATGGGATTTATTAATGATTGAAATGCAATTTAATTGAAATTCAGACAGCAACACGAGCTCTTTTGGACTTCATAATTTTTATTTCACTTTCGTTGAACTTATTTCGTGGCTAGGATTTCAGATGTCGAAATTCATGGTTCTCATTTGAAATGGGATTTATTAATGATTGAAATGCAATTTAATTGAAATTGAATTTCATAGAAGTTCATAGCTGAGGCTTGTAACTTGTGACTGTTCATAATTAATAGCTCTTATCTCACTCTTGTGAAGAACTGCACCGCTAGGTTTTGAAAGTGGGAAGTATCTTTCCAAGTTTCACTTCTGGAAATATTGATTAGTGCTGTTGACGGTAGGGGTAACATCTATTAATCGGACTACTTCACAATATATTATTATGATTTGTGCCCAATATACGATCTAATAGGGAAGATGTACCGGAAATGATTTGAATCCAAATACTTACAGAATATAATACTATTCAGAACTCTTATTTGGATTATTTCGTTACTTTCTTTCGAAGGGGGAGGTGGTACAATGTTGATATTGCACCAACACAAATGAAGATAGAAATAGGAATTTATTTGTGGTATTTTATGTAAATTATTTTCTCAACAACTTTTAAACTTGTTTATTGAGCTAATATAGTGTTGCACTTTAGATATTCAATTAATAATTTATATTATAAACTTTCAATCCAAGTCCTGTACATTGATAAATGAAAATGCTGTTTGGTCGTAATTCTCAAGCTTGAAAAGAAATAAATGAATTTTGTAGGAAATTGTCAATAAACATGATAAATGTAAGAGATTATCTCAATATGGCAGAGAATAATAAAAATTTTTACCAGATAAATTATCATTCAAATTCCATCTATTTCCCTCAAAGTGATAGACGTTCCACAGATTTTGAACTTTTGGATCTTTTGGTAAATAGTAATTTAATCATTAAAGGGTCATGAATGAATCCCTCGCAAACGTGTGCTTATTGAAAAATTGAATGGGAATAAATGATAAGTTAAGTATAGAAAAAGCAGGATATAGAGCATACCTCACTTTCCACTATAGCTGGTAATATCAATTCTCAATAGGACAATTAAATTAACACGTAAACCACAAAATTTCAATTCGATTTTCGCATCTTAATTAAGCGAGACAACAGAAGTTCTGATGACAAATTCCAACAAAAAGCGTGATGGAGAACCCTTACAAACACTGCACCATCCGTAATCACCGGTGTGATAAGAATTTGTTCATTCATTCGCGCACTAGCACTTTCGCGGTTGCGTCCGGCGATGTTTGTTTACGGTTGATCGCCGATGGGGGCTGAGGAGGGGGGTGGTGGGCAGTTGGCGAGAGGAGAGAGGCAGAGCGCGACTACTCGCAAAGTTGGCCGCGTAAAACTGGAACTTAGTTTGGCAGTGGGCCGCAGTAGAAGCAGCAGCCACGGGGAGGGAACACTGTCGTCATCATAATCATCATCGTCAGCGGTGGTGGTGTCTCTAAGGACGAGCGCGGCACTGACATATACTTCATGTTACTGCCAATTAGTGCGCCCCGCTGGGGGGGATGTGGGTGTCAAGGGGGGTCCGGGTGTCGGTCGGTCACATGTATACACGGGCATACACACGCACGAGCCCCTCTGATAGAGCAGCTTCAAACGCGACTGGCAAGCCACGGCATCCCGACACCGATAGAGTAGCTTGTTGCAAGTGTGAGCGTGCGTTAGTTGTATATTTCGGGGGTAGGGAGCGACAGAAAAGGAGAGAGTGTAAGTGAGTGAGAGACAGTACTAAACCGAGGAGGGCGGCTCGTTCTATAAATGAAGTTCGAAGTGTAGAACGGACTTGCCAGATTGCCGGAGAGCCTGTCTTCTTTCCTAGCTTAGCACAACGTCACTACAACACTACAACAGCACTCCCGATCTCCCGATCGAGAGAGATTTCGTCCTCTCCTGACGCTTAAAATCAACCCCCCCTTCACCCATTAGTACCCCACATAACACTTAGAACCCCCCTTCAATCCTTGCCCCACCCGCCCTATATTCAGCACACGAAAACTGTAGGCAGTCATCTTCCAGTCGGCTTGACTCGAGATACACACAGCTTCCTTCGTCGATATCAGTAACGACTAACGATGTTACCCGGTGTGTGTGTTTATCTTTATCCTTCACCTACTAACCACCCCCCTCCCGAGTCCCTCATGCCACCCCCAACACAGGTAAGCACATACATGTGTGATATGGATACAATCACTGACGTGTATGTGTATGAGTGTACCTGAATAGCAAACTCTGTGTCGGTGTGAATAGAGCATGTTAGCTCGTGCATGTAGGTCCATTATATAATATGTTGTTACGCACACGACTGACTTAACTACCTTCTTACTATAATAGGTTTCCTTATAAGCGTTCCTCTATTGCATACTGCAGTGTACCTCATAAACCTGGGATAGACTCGCCCTAAGAAGGGTTTGTATCAAGAAATGTTCACTTTGCTAAATCTCCAAGATTTTCCTGTCTGTAGGGATGAATTAGAATAGTTTTTTATGATTTTGTAGTATTTTTTACCTGGAGAGAAGTTGTGTACCTGAACTTTAGTAAACTTAACAACTGGGGTCCTGCTTATGCTTCGTTTGAAATTAATCCAAAATCATAGTATTATAATATTTATAAACAAACTTTGACTGATCTTCAGTTTTCGAATTCAGGTTTTAGAAGCAACTTGTAAATAATAGCGTTACTTATGAGTTGCGGCAATTGTAATTACAATTTTGGTGTTGAGAATAAAGGTTCAATAGAAATTCCTCACAATTAAATTTTTCAATTAATTACTCTCTTATTCTAAAATGTATAGAAAGTCATCTCCAGAATGCTAAATTGCAGTAATTTAGAAAAATGGTTTAGGAATTGGAAGAAAATCTTGGTCTTCCTCCATTTTCTGTCATGGATCATCCTCCCACTTCCTTTTACATTCCACAAATTTTCAAAACCCAGGCATGTCAACACAGTTCCCTCTTTTTTGTAGTTTCACGAGAGCTAATGTATTTCCAATACCTGCCAAATATTATGACAGTTGAATCCAAGACGGATCAAAAGCAATCAAAAATATCTCAGAGGCAGTGTGAAATGAAGCGTTGATTCTAATGGATCGGAACGCAATATCAAAACGTTTTAGGCTGATGTCATGAGCTCGTATATCGTGGTTCCAGCGTTGGATCATATTATGCATGCGAAAATTTCAATATGAACCTACCATAAATTCTTGACGTCACTGCAGTAATTCGTCTTCATTAATTTCCTTCACTGGTGCTGTCACTCCTTTTCCTTCCAGGTGTTGAAAGCTCTATTATCTCACCTTACCTATGATTTAAGTTACTCAAAGTATCAAACGTTCTCATTGTTTCTTAAACAAATTATTATGGTTTTGAATGATCTCAATTTACTCACATTTCAAATGAATTTTATTGGTTACTACTCGTAGCTCTAGCATACCATTCAATTGGAATAGTGTTGAATCTGTTTCTCCCAATTTCCAGTGCACAGAAATTGTATTGTGAATGTCTTGGCTTGATCCAAATGAATACTAATTTTCTCTACTTATCACAATCACAATATACTTACATTTCAACTTAATTTTAATAGTTACTAGCTCTAGCATACCATTCAATTGGAATAGTGTTAAATCTGTTTCTTTCAATTTCCAGTGAACAGAAAATGTATGATGAATGCCTACCAGCCTTGGCTTGATCCCAAAAACACAGGATACTATGCAATATCGTATCCAACGCTACCTTCCTATTCCGATGTAGTGTTGAAACAACAAACAGCTTGATGCTATTTAACAAGCCCGGCATTTCTGGCAAAGAAACAGCCAAATGGTCAGATTTCTACTATGATGTTCCTCCTTCTCGAGCATTCAGAATACCATTGAGATTGTTTTTCATTGTGTCCGACAATGGTGAATCACTAATAAGAGGTTTCAGAGTTGAGTTTGATAAAATACGCTCGGACAACACAGTAACTGTTAATTTGTGCATTTGCCAACATGTTGAGCATCATTAGGAGAGAAAGACATTAATGATTCGTTTAGCAAGAATTAGAAAAATACGAGAGTGTTTACTTCAATGTAATTCTGTATTCTGTATTGTTCTTGGTTTCTAATAACCTATTAAGATAACACTGAAAAGTATAATTTTGTTATTTCAAGAGTCTTCAGAGATATTCATCATAATGCATCATGATTCACTCTTTCACATGTTATTTTTATTCAGATGATCCTTATGATCCAAGAATAACGAATGTTTGTAGGCTACTATTATCTTACTGGAAATATTTCATTTTCATTTCTCATGACCTTGAAAGGAAATTCCTATTGAGCCGTGGCGAAGCGTGGTATGATACCCGGTCATTGCCGGGTATATGTCCTACAGGAAATATACCCGGCGATGACCGTTTAATTATACCACGCTTCGCCACGGCTATTGAGCTCCGTCAAATTTCGTTATTCCATGACAGTTGAATTTAATTGGCTTTCGTACAATCAAAGAGTATGTTAGAAACATACTTGTAACATGCTCTTTGGTACAATCGTCCTTTGGTAGCTACTTTGGCAGCTACTGGCGTAAAATTGAGCTCAACAGTATTATTTGGAATAATAATGAACTATAAAAAGAAGTCATTAATAAAAATGGATCAAAAATATTTTCGGCAGTCAGTCCTGTGCGTTCAAATGTAAAAAAATGTTTGGCTACAACTGACTTGCAACATGATAATGTTGAAATAGAATCTCAAGGTAATTGAAACGAAGTGTTCTTTGACCGGCGTTCCACTTCTTGTAGTTCAAAGGTGATGTCCGACAAGACGTTCGACAATCGGATCGTTTTCGGCTCTCTTCAACTCATTTTATCTAACTTCGTCTGGCATGATTCCATATTATCATTATTGAGGAACATTTGCTCGCATTTGACACTCTTCAGAGTGTCTCGCCTGTCTTTCGTCAAATACTGAGCATTTCGCTCTTGAAGCTTACATCTTTTGACAGATTTTCTGCAAACACATCACTTCTACTCTTTACATGCGGAGTAAAAGATATAGGATATGCCATGATCAAAACCAAGTGATCTTTATTTTTTATATATTAAATTATTTTAGCTTTGTATCAACCAATGAGATTATTTTTGAGAAAGGTTTGATCTACCGCACTATAACAAAGTTAATTTAATTCTGATAACCGAACATATTGATTGTACTTGATGCACAAAATTTCACCAAGAGAGTAATGAAACACTAGAATGTTGTCAACTATTACATATTCCTCAGCACGGAAATAAACTGATTTTTCGTCATCATTGTACCATTTTCTAGTGTTCCATTGCTTTTAAATAATACTTATAACAACATCTTACTGGTCAATGTGTCAGAATTTACCAAGCGAATTGATTTGTTTTATGTTTAAAGAATAATAGTTATATTATAACAACATCATACTACTAAAACACACTAGACACCTCCTACATACGTACATCATACTACTAGACACTGTGTCAGAATTTGAAAGAGAGTTGATAATTCAAATTATCTCCTATTTGATTAATTCGTTGCCACAACACATTGATAATTTTCGGTTTTCAAATGAATCTCGTAATTTGAATTTCTAATATTTTCTAGCAATTTCAGTAAATATCACACAGTGAAATCAGTCATGTGCAAATATTCATATAAATTTTAATACTCCAGAATATTTTCCGAATATAAACCAAAATATAGGCTACATTACCGAGGTGGAAGAAATGCAGAATTGAAGTCTATGAAGGAGTAGCTATATGCCATCAGTAGAACCAATACAATGTTTTAAAAGAAAAACGGGTATTCGCACTAGACTTCTTCAATTCCTGGATTATAAATCTATACTACTTTTTGGTATATATACCTGTTCAAATGCTATCTTCTGGTATGTACTTCCAGCTCTGCTCCAAAAAATCTAATATACAGTCTGTGTAAATTCATTAACAAAATTTTGTTCACCAAATATTCGTTACCGATATTTATGGTACAAGGATGGAATGACTCAGTCACTCAAACCCCTCTTACTCCTTTCATCATTCTCTTCCTTTTACTCCCTCTGCTACTCATTTTCTCTCGACACCGCTTACTACCTCTCACCCTCTCTCTTTCATTCTCTCACTCCCTCTCTCACGCTCTCTTTCTCACATACACAAAAACACGAACCACACCTGTCGCCATGTAAACCCGTAAAATGCTATCTTTCACTTTCATGTGTGGCTTATTGAGGCATTCCAACAAGAAATTAAATTAAAAGACTTACAGGAGAGCTCATTAGGCGGGCATTTAGCTCTTTTTATTCGTTCAGCCAAGATTAGCCGCGGTTTGACAAGGTTCCAACACTGGACACAGTCTACAAACATGAAATAAGAAGGAGGGTTGAAAGGGGAGGCATGAATTATCAAAGATTGGTGAAGAGAGAAAGAGAGAGAGAGCAGATGAGTTCTAAGTTATTAATCACCGAGTTTGTCCTCTCACGCTATTTTTGTATTGGCCTCTTTCATTGAGAAAGTGTTACCATTAAAAACCGTCAAGTTGTATATAGGCGTGTGTGAGTATTTATAGATTTATAAATGTATAGGAAAGCGCACCGTCAGTGCCAGTCTATGAATAAAGCATTGAAGCGTGGACGTATTCCTCTACTCTACTATTTTGGTTTCGGTCAGATTTGTAGGCACAATAAATTGGGTTCAAGACCTCTGAAGTATTTTAATTCTGTACTTGAAATTTTACTTGCTACTTCAACGATGAAAATAAAATCATTGTAAGCTTGATCTGGGTGGACAGACTCTATAGGTATTTCCAGTTTCACCTTACTTTACTCTTCCTTTACTGAACTTTACTTCCATCTCTACTTCAATTGCATTTGATCGATGCTTCATAAAGAAAATTGTTGAGCTACTAATTCAATTTTTATAAACCACATCATTTGAATGATGAAAGCCAAAGCATTATATCTAGGCTTATACTAATTTTATATTAATATTATACCATACATCATTATAATATTCATCATTTAACAATAAAACTTGCAATAAGTCTACTACACTTTGATGTTTCTAATACTGCCATTGAATCCCATTTATTTATTTATCCAGCCATATTCGAATCCTATTGGCCAGTTGCAAGAACATCCAATTAAATTCAACCACCGTAAATTAACGTAATTGCATAATCTTCCGACTTTTTCAATGTTTCTCATTGCATTGTTCATGTTAGATGACATCATTTTACGGCGGTTGAATTGAATTGGATGTTCGTGCAACCGTCCAAAAAGTTTATTGTACTTTCTTGATTAATAGATAAATTAATGAATGAATTATTACCTACAAAACTACACGGAAGGCCATTGAGTTTGAAATCATTTGTTTCATTAGCTTAGAATTTCCATTGATGTTGTGGAACTCCAAAATAAAAGAAAACATTATATTTGACATTGTAATTGACATACTGTAGAATCATCAAAGTAGTGCAATTGACAACATCAGAAGAAGTGTTCTCTTTCATGTTTGTTATTTTTAATAGATGACAGGCTCGGTGAACCCGGAGCTCGATTAACCGGTACTCGGATAACCGGGAGTTTACTGTATCTAAAACCGACTATTTCCACCAATAAGAGCAAACACCGAATTTGGAAGTGTTCTATTGAGTTTTCTATAGATTCCCGTTCTTTTCTCTATAGACGGTATAAGTTTGTGGGAAATCGTTTGAAAGAATCTGATTACGGAGGAAGTTTATAGGTGAACTTGAACAAACTGTTCTTATCTTGGTGGCTGGCAACAAGAATCGTGCACAGGCCTTTTCAACTTTTCACGCATTTCTCATGATAGATCTGACAAACTTTTCACGGGAGCCTCCCTCCCTCTCCCTCCTTTCGTTCACTCCCCTTCCCTTCTTCCCCTACATCTGTTCCTTTCACTCACTCCCCTACTTTTCATCCCTCCCACTTCCCCTGACCCACTCATCAGTCATGCACACCTAGCAGAATAATAATATTTTAGTGCTGAATTTTTCTCCTCTCACTTCCAGCAGCACAAGAAAGTGGAATCCGATAAGGAGGGATTCTCCTGTGTTGTGATTGGGGAGGGGCTCAGGGGGGGACCTCACATCCTGTGGGCTAACTGCCAAAAATGAGTCTGGGTGGAGACATCCTTCTATGCCTACATTCAATCCTCAGAAATAGGTCTTGTAACTCAACTCGAGTGAATTTCTTAGGAATGTTTTTTCAGGGCGGTTTACTAAGAACATGAAAGAGGCGCACATATGCTATCCATGATTTATTTGAACATGAATGTAAGGAGAGTTCTTTTAGATTCAATTTTATAATATCAAATTCTCATCATTCATGAGTTGATTATTGTGGAAAAGATTCCCGAAAAATATCAGAATGAATAAAAGTCCTTCAATTGAAAGTTTCCATTTGCTACTAAGGAATTTCTAATAGAGATAAGAATGAATACCGTAACTTTATTTGAAAATTCATTGGAATAAGTTAATTATAAGTGGTAGAGTACCTAGCATACTAACAGTTGTACCTGCCCAAAACCCATTTTCCCAGTAGAGAACTCTTCCACTAATTTTTCCTCCTTTGAAAACCCGGATTAATCTTATGCAGGAATGATTATGATTGCTGTTTATGATTATGACTGATGATTATGATTGCCTGTTGCATATCACGAGTCATTCAATTCAGCAAAGTATTTAAATGATCATAATCTTCCACAATTTATCAAATGAATTATTCCTCTATTCCAAGAACACTCTTCTATTTTTTTAACATGTCGTGTATGTCTCAAATACTTTGAATTTACAGATCTAATCAGAAAAATGATCAAACAAATGTTCTAGGAAATCTTTTCCTGCGTCGAATAAGCCCAAGTTTAGGCTACTCATTTATAATATGACAAGGAGAATTTGACTGCAAAAAAGTAAAATTTCCAAGCTCGAGAATTACTCTATGCATAAAGATTGTCGAGAAAATGTGTATCTACCGTTTTCTTGAATAGATTCACCAAATTTGACAGTTTAAATTTGAAGTTTTTATAATTTAATTCAAAGTTTTAAATTTAGAATTTTAACAGTTTCTATGAAATAGATGTGAATATATTATTCACAAGGCTAAAAACTCATCTTTATTAAACTCATTAAACTCTACTCTAAATTCACTTTTTAAATTCTTCTTTCCCAAATCTATTGAATTTTTACCGATTGTCAAGAGTAATAATCACTTATCAACACTATTTTAAATTTAGAAATGATGATCAGTGCATAATGGAAACTCATAGGAATAGCCTAGATGTGAATAAATATTTCACAAGACGGAAATTCTTTTTCTAAAATTTATCAATTTTTTAATGATTTATAATGAGCAATCATGTTTATGATAAATGACAATAAAAATAAAAATATATATTTAATTCTGTCGACAGAGTGATCCGTGATCAGTGCAGGATGGCGGTCAGTTTATCATTGATGCTGACAACAATTTTCTGTCCGAGCTGCGCGAATAATCGCAGAATGTTCTCAAGCGCCGAGGCCAGGTACTGCAGTGGCTGCAGGAAGACAGTGAGCACATCTGACAGGGGGTTGGGTGGTCGGAGGGGGGGCGGCTTTATCTCCGTGCCCACTTCACCCTCCATCTCTTCCCGAAATAACGAGCTGGCCTGTGTAACCTGCAAAATAAATTAAGAGAATTCATTAATCCGTCTAGCGTATGACAAAATTTATGACCAAATACAGGTCATATATTTGTGAAAAATATAATTTTTCACAAATACAGGGCAAAATTTCAAATTTGTAATGACGAGAGATAATTGAGTAGTGTAACATCTCCTTTTCTGTGGTGATGACATAATCAGGCTAGTATGAAACGTCTTCTTTTAAAGTTTAAATAAGCAATACTGTAGTATAATTGGATTCCACAGTTTGAATCAAGATATTACAAATTTAAATTACGTTTAGCTAAACTGAAGATACCACGATACATAGAAGGCGTATCTTCTTCAATATACCGTCATTATAACAAACGTATAGAATGTTCACGAATAATGATCTATTTTCACGTATTAGCATAGCCAAGCTTGGCGCCATGGTATTATTTAGAGTGATTGCACAACGTCGATGTAAATCAAATTAATCTTATTATTGTTACTGAAGCGGAGAGCAAGTATTCCACAATAATTATTGAATGATACCTATTTTCATGTTAAATGCACAATGTCTACGCTGAAAAGCTGGAATAATGTTAGGTTGGAGCTGAATACATTTAGCTATGAATTTAGTTAAAGTTCGATGATTTATAATAAATAAATAAATTTATTATTAATATACTGTGTTGCTATTTTTTTAGAGAGAGGAAGAGAGCAGATTTCATCAATCATATTTTATTTCATTACATGTGGTCTCATCGAGATGAATAGTTTATACAATTCCAATGTAGAAAAAATGAAGAATTATTCTAGTTCCTTGAACAGTTCCCCTTTGTTGATCTATTATACAATTTGAATGCAGAATAAACAATAGATTTTAGGTAAGAAAGAGAAACAATTTTGTCTATTCGACATTATTCCATGGAGAAGTTCCACAATGTCTCTGATGCAAGTGTTAATTCAATGAATTTTATTTAAGCAAGTACCGTATTTGTCATTATTTCAGTTAAAATATTGTAAAATCAATGTATGTGAGGGAGCATGAAAATTATTACAATCATATAGTACTATTTTTTAATTTGGCGGATGGCGAATGACTTTCATTTAACGTTTCTATGTTAGCGGGTGATTTTTTTCACTTGAATACTGTATAGCCAGAAAAAGTAAAAAACATTTCTAGAAAAGAAATCAACAGAACATCACCTGTAAGCCTAGCATGGTAAAGTTAAATGAAAGTCATTCGCCATCCGCCAAATTAAAAAAATACATACCATTTCAGGAAATATTATAATAAGACTCTTGGGTGCGATCAGTTCCTGATTCATGACGGATCAAGTCATACTTCCTTCAATAGTAAACTGAAAAAAGTGGAGCGATACTTTCACTCTCACAATACAATAGATGATAGATCAGCCTTGTACTTTATTTCAAATTTCCATTTCCATTCATGATTCGGATGGTGAAAGACAACATCCACTCCGGAAATCGGAAGCAAACGATATGAAGGATTTCTGCTATATTGATGCATACAAGGTTTAGAGAAAAACATAATATGTTACCTCGTACCAAACAGACAAGATAGTTACCTTACTGGGAAATTCAGCAGAAATATTCCTTCTGTTCTACCACAGAGAGCAGACTTAGTAATTAGTAATAGAACAGACTAGAAAGGATTGCTCATCCTTGGTTCTACATAAAGTTGAAAATAACTTTGAGTGGATAAAATAATGATAAATCATGTATTCAGAAAACTGAGAACTTCGTAGCTTCGAGGAAAATAAACTGTAAACTGTCTTAACAATAATTGATTCATTTAAATAAAATTTTCAACGACATAGAATCATCAATTAGAAGTTCCTGATGGAAAGTGAAATAGAAGAATAATTGAATTTCCACTTTATTGAGCATTAAGGTTTTCGTTTCAATTCTTGGATCACCACTTTCATAGGTAATAAAAATTCATTAATTGCCTAGAATCAAATTTGCTTGATTGCATTGTTTGCTTGTTTGTGACTCTTTCAGACTCTGGATTCTAAATTTCGAATTATTCACTGTAATTTTCAAATTTAATGTTTGAATTTGCATTATCATAATAGCAGTCAACCTCAAGCTTCTGTTTTCTTATTCCTAAACCCTTATCACTAGCTATTAAATCAACTAATCTCACTAAATAAAAACTGACGAATGAAACTGTTTTCAAGAGCAACGCTCTCATATGGCCATGAAATAGAGGAGAACACTAACCAAAAACCAAACAATGAACATTTTAAGCAGTAGCTGGACTCTTCCAAAACATTCTTAGCCTTGGCAATGACGATGACCTCTTGTAACTACTTTCAAAAACTGAATTAATATTGGCTCAAATTAAGACCGAGGAAACAATACCGATGGTAATGAGTTCATTTTGTTATTCCATTGTTAAGGTAGCTTCAATTTCAAATGTTGAGCTCTAAAACGGAAAAAAGATCTACTCATAGATTGCATTGTAGTCAACTCTTCACTTATAACAATAGCTTATACTTCCAAGCCTAGAAACCAGTTAATGTTGATAAAAAAATATTTTTCATAGTCCAAAACTAATTAGTTCAACCTATCGGTTATTTCTATATTGAAATATATTTTGATCTGACAGAAATGAGAAATTGGAGGTACATTACCTACAATGTTCATTCTATGTTGGAAATTTCCTTACTTCCTGTACCTTGATCTAGCCCATTGACAAATCTATAAGATATTTCTTCCACAACAAAAAAAAACTACTTTAATAGTGAATAGTGTGCTTGATTGCATTGTCTAATAGGATTGTTATCAAGGTTAGGGGAAGAATAGGAAAATCGTTAACAGAAATAAATAATAATATTAGTGATTAAGTTCCCGTCATATGAAGTAAATCGAATGTAAAAGAAAGAAAGAACGACTCAAGAATAAGAAAATCTCAATAACTCTTATTGAATGAGTGATCCACATTTATTGTTTTCAGGTGATGCCCACAAAAGTTCGTGGCTTGTGCGAGGTAAAGGATGATGATGGACCTTCAGCTTCAGTTGGGTTCTGAACAACCGAATAACGATTCTGATTCTCATGAATAATTGAATTCAGCGAAAAAGGCCTCGAACTGGAAAGTGGATACCCCTACAACGGGAGTAGCAAGTTACGTCTCTTATCTAATCAAGCAAGACCGACCACAAAGCCTACCACTTCCAAAACTACATTTTCTATCAATATCATTCTCCTACTATACTTATCAATGCATTCTAAAAACTATGATAGATTATATTGATAGACAACAACGTATTATAAGATCATGCTTAGACTAAAATACAAACATTAAAAAATAGAAGAAAAATCTAATATTGTATGATCTATCTCGCTGTTGAGTTCACTGTATTGCCTGAACAACAACAAACAAAGTTATTTTGCTACATCAAAACAACTGGAAAAAAGCGATAAAATGAACACATCTGGTTAAAGTATGTCTGAGAATCTTCTCAACTCATGCATATTTCTCTGAATGTATTCACAGTCTTTTGAGAAAGATAATTTTTGTTAGTAGTTAGTTATATTTCAGACTGACTTTCATTGTGATAAATGGTGCTTATAGTGGATACTGTATTATCTTTCATTGGTTCACTTAACTAATAAGTAAAGTTTTCTAATAGCAATAAATTTTGGCACCAATAAAACACAAAGAAGAATTATTGTCACCGGTTTAAAAATGAGTTTCACATGACCGAGGTTGGCTAGATTTAGTGCTGGAAAGTGTATACTAGAGCTGAAATTGTAGCTAACCATAAATTCTATCAATGAACCATTATTTCTCAAGCTCCAAGCAAAGTTGTCTGTGACTCCTGCACAAAACGAACATGCATAGTATCATTGGAAAACACATTATGTCTACTTTGTAAGTCGCTGCAAATGTTTTATCGATTCGAAACTTTACAGCTTTCCTGTCTCCTATGCACTATAAGATGCTTTTCCAGTTCAGAGCTTAAATCTTACAACATTCTATCCGAAGCAAGGATATGTTGAGATGATCCTTTACTCCATTACTCTACTTCTACTATTAAGTTGGTATGATCTATTACATTACTATGCTATGCTGTTTCAACAATATAATATTCAACTATGAACTATGTTTTGCATAATGTACTATGGCTGGACTACAATTATTGGATCATGGCAATGACAATAAAAACCATACCCGTTCATTTGTAACATTTATCGAATTTGTAATTATTTTTATTACTTTTTTTCATGACGAGTATCATTGTGATATATCTTTTAATGGTGTATCTTTCGATGCCCAGAATGTATTGAGATCTTTCTCTTATTTTCAGCATCTTCACTCATCTAGGAATTCTAAACAATATTTAGAATAAGCTCGATTTACTCAAGTGTACCTGCGGAAATACACTTCAATGTGGGGTTGAAGCTGATTTATTGAAGTATAATATATTCACGTTATTAAAAAAAAAACAGGAGGAGCTATTCAACAACACACATATTAATGAGATAGTGGATACTTCAATAGCACCGTAATAGTGGATAATCCAAAACTCTAAAGTTGCCCCTAGTCAACTCCATTTCACATTTCACGTGCTCCTAGACGAATTTCCATTCCACTGGAAAACACTCGAACAGATACGGGGTTGAATATTTTTTTCACAGTTACCAAGGTTTTATCCAGATTTTTCCCGGCTGTCACCAAATGAGTATCAGGTGCGCTAAGAGGGCATTTTTTGTGAGGGGTTTTTCGGATTTTCCGGACGTAACGGGCGAATAGTGAGTGGATAATTCGTACCTGGAAGCTGATGAGCAGCAGAACGATAATCCAGCAGCAGAAGCGGCGGAAAGCGAATGTAACGCGCGGAGATAACATCGCTGCTGATGGACAACTAGTGCCGAAAAATCGCGCCACTCAATTCAATGTGGCGCTTCTCTTTTCAAACATTACTTCAAACACAAATAGAGGCAGGGCAAGGCAGAGAGTGAGAGATAACTCGAGAGAGATAGAGTGGGGGAGACAGAGAGAGAGAGATAGAGTTTGAGAAAGAGAGGATGATGATCTGAGAGAAAATGTGACTCGTGTGACACACCTAACTCCTGTCATTGTACCCTTCTTTTTCAGTATCTTTTCGAAGGACGTCGCGGCATTGTAGTACTGTACAGTACAGTTGAAACTACTTTCAACTAATAGCTTATTGCAACCAAACACAATAAATACAAATCAAAGTACTCTTCACCTGCTATTTACATCATTTGAAATTGGCTTTTCAACGAAGTTGGATCGTTTGTTGTTGGTTTATGTCAGTGGCGAATGACAAATGGTGAAGTTATGAAACAGATTTTTATTCTGGAAATGAAACTGGGTGAAGACGGCATCATCATAATACATTCAGTTGAATAAAATCTATGGAATCAACAAAGCCGTATACACTTTCAGGTGAGCTATGAATGGGAGAATAAAGACAGAGATAATATTGAGTGTATTGTTCCTTCTGTGGATTATTCTCTCCTTTTTTGTGGTGGAGATCATTGGGATTCTCAATCAAAGAGAACAAGGAGAATCAAAGAGATTATATTGATTGCATTGATACAGTTGAGTTCGCTTGACTCCTTTCTAGCTCCCTGGGAATCGTGGAACAATAATTCTTTGGTTTGTTAATAATTAACCATTCGTAATATATTTTATTGATTGATTATTATTAATTGATTATCTCTGCTAGAACTAGACAAAAACTGAGATACAAATTCGAATTTGTAGGCAATATTTCAACCGATTTAATCTCCTTTCAATTGTAATACTGTATCATGCTTGCGTTTGTTGGATTAGTTAATACTGTATGCTTATGTATTTCTTTTAATGGATTGAGAATAAATTTGATTGATTGATTGATTCAAGTCAGCATGCATACGAATCAGTATATAATAATGTTCATTTCCTTATTTCGAGCAAAGGTTTACAGCTCACACCGCAAACAGCAATTTTTTACTATGGTGAGCAAAGCAAAGTGAGCGTAAAGAAGGAAATGGATACTGTACTGTGTATAGCTGCGTGCTGCACTCTGTGATCGCCGACAGGAAATATATTCAATGACCGTAGATATTTTTGCAGGGCTGGCTCAATTATTGTGCAGTCTTTTATGTGCTTCTTCTATTCCGCTGTAGGTGGAAAACTCGCAAACATAAATATTTCCGCTTGCCCGATTTTCTCCCGGTTCTATTTTGCGTTTTTTTATTCGCTCTCTTTTCCTATTCATAAGACGATTCCTGGGTGAAGTTATGTTCTTATTTGTTCGAGTACCGTTCACAGGCTGAGCCGATCACTTACTTAACCTCTTTCCACCACTGCACTTCTAACAGTGTCTATCTTCCATCTTTTATCCCCTTTCCAGATTATTCCTTTTCATCTTATTCCTCCTACATTATTTCTTTTTATCCGTAACCCTCTATCTTGTTTCCATTACTATCCGTCTCATTTTTTATTGTTCTCCATACTACAGTTCTTTATTGTATCTTCTTTCGTTCTTCTCAATCTAGACTTCCTTCTCCACCATCCACAACATTACGCTAGTTCTCCTTCATCTTCTGATTCTTCTTCATCAGTTTTCTGTTTTTCCTCTTCCCACTTTCTCTTGCCTTCTCACTCTTTTCGCCCCATCCTTGTTTCCTCCTTATTTCTTCCATTGGTACTACTTAAAACATAAATTTAATCTCAATTTAAAACTCCTCCTTCTCCTCCTTCTCTTCCCTTTTCAACTCCTTCTCATCCTTTTTTCTCCTCCTTCTCCTACTCCCCCTGTTCTCCTCCTAATCCTCCTCTTCCTTATCCTCCTCCTCCTTTCCAACTTCTTTCTCATCCTCCTTCTCCTCCTCCTCCTCCTCCTCTCCTTCTCCTTTTCCTCCTTCTCTTCCTCCTACTGCTCCTCCTACTCTCCCTTCTGCTCCTTCTCCTCCATCTCCTTCTTCTCCTTCTTCTCCTCCATCTCCTCCCTCTCCTCCTTCTCCTCGTCATCTACTTCATCCTCCACCTTTTCGTTCTCTTACTGCTCCTCCTCCTTTTTCTCACCATCCTTCTCCTCATAATCTTTTTCCTTCTTCTCTCACTTCTCTCCCTTACTCCTCTCCTCTCTCCACACTTCCACCGTACACTTTTCCTTCACCTTATCCTAGTTCACAAACACACTGACCGGTTCCATTCGATAGTCGGCCGCAACTGCCTTGCCTGGTCGACCGCTTTACTTACGACTCTTTCAAATCCGTTCCTAATTCAGGCTGCAAATCGAAGGCAGCCTCCCCCCTCCCCTGCTAGTAGCAAGGCTCCTCTAGTCGAGTGTCGGCCTAATCCGATCTCCGGCACCAGCAGCTTAGGATTTTCTTCTTCCACTTCGCGCACAACTGTCCCTCCAAACCCTTCCGCCACATTTGCATTCTTCCGCCGGCACTATTTTCCCATCTTATTGCGGCAACACATTTGCTACTCCACCTTTTTCTCGACTGATTCTCCTTTTCCCTGCTACTAAACCGTTTCAATGTGTTGGCACTTACTTCTCCAACATTACGAGTACTAAAGTAGGCTTACATAAGAGTAAGTTGATTCAACACAGGTAGATTATAAAAAATAAAGATAGACTAAACGCTTTATTGAAATAATGTGATCAAATTTAATGAAATTTAATGTATCATATCACATTGATATGATACCATATCATATCAATATGATATGGTATCACATCGTAAAAGTTGGGGTCCTAAGAATTCTGGCTGTGGATAATCAGCAGTACAATAAATCTTCTGTTCAATGGTTGATGAAAACAAATAATTATACTAATATCATCAGGAAACCAGGGTGTTCAGGGGCCTGTTCATAAATTATAAATTATTTGATAAAAGGAAAAGGTGAACGCATACTAAACTTTTGAGTTTATCGCCTATTCAGAGGTGCTTTTGATTTCCAATATTATAAGTCCAATTTTCCTTTTTACATGACTTCTAGAGTTTTATGAAAGAGCCATGACACACCTGGTATCATTTGAATATTGGCAGACAGCCATGGTGGGATAGTTTCAAATAAATCTCATTGTCATGACTCACAGATTTTAAACCAGGGGCCTGTTTCATGGAAAAAGTTGTGTAATTTGGCAAAAAAGTGAACACACACTAGACATCGATAGCATAGCCACAGCGTATATATGTTATGAAACTTTTTCTATGGAATTCATGAAATTAGATTTTGAGACAATTTCTTTATAACATCCAAGTGTCTTGGTGAAAGCAGAGAACTAAGTTTCAATAAGTTTTAATTCGAGGAATGAATTACGTAGGAATTCTCAAAATACACATTGAGTTCTATCGAAAGTCTATATGTAGATTGTCTACTGCGGAAGTGAGTACTCTATTAACAATATTAGCATAATCTTTTTAATCTTTCCCAGAGAAACGACCTCTTGCATAACACATTAATAATTATAGCCAGAAATTTTCAAAGTGTTGAACTAGTGGGCAAACATTGATTGGGTAAAATATAGCATACTAATGTCATTCAATTTCTTAATAAATGCATTTTAATTTTTTGGTAACAGAATCAGTTGCACGCTTTTTTTATTCATATTCTCAATGTAAAATGTGATCATTGATGTATCCACAAGGTTGGCTCACCTCTGAAGATTGTACATGTAAATCTATGAATGTACAAGTGATGTCTCTTCCTCGAAATGAATCATTTTGACTTTATATTATTAACGACAATTCAATCATTCAATTATTGAAAATTATTCAATTTGAAAAAGTTACCAGAAAACATCAAGTTTTATTCCAGTTTTTTAGTGCCTTATAATGCCTTATTTAATAGATGGTGAAATAGTTGTCTGAGATAGTTTGACGATTTTATGAAAGTTTAGAAGAAAAGATATAATTGATACCAGAGAAATGACGTCCACCAAAAATGTTTCACTCACATTTCTCAGACTATGGAATTTTTCTTCGCTTCAACTCTCGTTTCATTTTCCAATCTCAATATCACGGTTATTAAGACATTTCTCAGAATGATTCATAATCTGATTGATTCAAGTACAGACGCTTACGTCACCTGTTGAGTTTAAGAGCCACTACAAATCTAAATAGTTCACGATTTGTCAGCTAGGTGTCGTGGCATGCTCTCATCTCAGCACGCACTGTCCGTACATTTCAGCAGCCCTCTTTTGTAGCCACCCCCACACAAGGGTACGAAATTTTTCACTTTGTACTGCGTTCATGGAATAAATCTCTGACATATCTTAGAGCTTCAAACTTTTGAAAGACTTTACTTTTCTGTTATTAAAGTTATTTATCGATTCATTTAAATGCCGATATTTCACTTATGATTCATAAATAACTTTAATAACATAAAAGTGAAGGCTTTCAAAAGTTTAAAGCTCTAAGAGATGTCAGAGATTTATTCCATGAACACAGTAAACAGTAGAAAATTTCGTACCCTCGTGTGGGGGTGGCTACAAAAGGGGGCTGCTGAAATGTACTGGCAGTGCTTGCTGGGATGAGAGCATGCCACGACACCTAGCAGACAAATCGTGAACTGTAGGCTCTTGTAGTGGCGTTTTCCTCGAGTCACCAACAATAATGCCATCAATAATAATAATAATAAAGAAGTAGAATTTTCTCTGCTACAGTGAATCTCTACAACTAAAATTTTACTGTACACATATTATTTTATTTATTTGTGATATTTCATACAATATCTATACATACAACTTACTAAAGTTACACTGTGATGCCGCGTCTACAACATCACCGAACTAGGCGAACGCGAGTCTAGCCCGATGTCTAGATTTAGGCTAGGCGTACACCGGTTAGTCAAGACAAGACAAGGCGAGATTAGTCACGTTTAGCCACAGTAATTCACATAGTTGCTTATGAAGCAGCACACACCGATGCAATAACTAATCGGTGTGTGTTGCTTCATAAGCAACTATGTGAAGTACTCAGTACTGTGACTAAACGTGACTAATCTCGTCATGTCTTGCCTTGCCTAACCGGTGTACGCCTAGCCTAAGGGATAAGATTTTAGATTTAGCCCGAACCTAGCGTAGGCGAACTACGCGAGTGACCCCGTCTACACGCTCGCGTACGCTTATAGTTCGGCGATGGTGTAGACGCGGCATAACAGTCATTACACTTCTGTAAAAGCAGAGTTACATTCATATTTGGATAGTCTATGATTAGAGTTGAAAGATCACTCTGTTCGACTACAGGGCCAGAAAAATCTTTAGATACTTGTATCTTGTATTTATACTTGTATGATTCTCGCGTAGGCTATTTGTGTTTGCATACGTCACAAAATATCGTTACAGTAGGAGAAACACACGAATAATTGACGTTATAACCGAGAATCGCGTGATTTTTTCAAAAAGTACCGTTATGATCAAGAGAAACAATAATTTTGTCTTCCAGTAGTGGACTTTGACCTGGGATTCTCGCGTATTCGCGTTGCTTACGTCACAAAATACCGTAACAGTAGGAGAAACTCACGAATATTCGACATGTACCGTTATAATCAAGAAAAACACTAATTTTGTCTTCTAGTAGTGGACTTTGACCCAGGATTCTCGCGTATTCGTGATGCTTACGTCACAAAATACCGTTACAATAGGAGAAACTCACAAATATTTGACGTTATAACCTAGAATTGCGCTAATTTATTCGAAAAGTACCGTTATAATCGAGAAAAACACCAATTTTGTCTTCTAGTAGTGGACTTTGACCTAGGATTCTTGCTTATTCGTGTTGCTTACGTCACAAAATACCATTACAGTAGGAGAAACTCACGAATATTCGACATTATAACCAATAATTGCGCGAATTTCATCGAAAAGTATCGTTATAATCAAGAAAAACACTGATTTTGTCTTCTAGTAGTGGACTTTGACCCTGGATTTCCGTGTATTCGTCTTGCTTACGTCACAAAATACCGTTACAGTAGGAGAAACTCACGAATATTTGACATCATAACCAAGAATTGCGCGAATTTCTTCAAAAAGTACCGTTATAATCGAGAAAAACACCAATTTTGTCTTCTAGTAGTGGACTTTGACCCAGGATTCTCGCGTATTCGTGTTGCTTACGTCACAAAATACCGTTACAGTAGGAGAAACTCACGAATATTCGACGTTATAACCAAGAATTGCGCGAATTTCTTCAAAAAGTACCGTTATAATCGAGAAAAACACCAATTTTGTCTTCTAGTAGTGGACTTTGACCTAGGATTCTCGCTTATTCGTGTTGCTTACGTCACAAAATACCGTTACAGTAGGAGAAACTCACGAATATTCGACGTTATAACCAAGAATTGCGCGAATTTCTTCAAAAAGTACCGTTATAATCGAGAAAAACACCAATTTTGTCTTCTAGTAGTGGACCTGGGATTCTCGCGTATTCGCGTTGCTTACGTCACAAAATACCGTTACAGTAGGGGAAACTCACGAATAATCGACGTTATAACCGAGAAAGGCGCGAATTTCTTCAAAAAGTACCGTTATAATCGAGAAAAACACCAATTTTGTCTTCTAGTAGTGGACTTTGACATTCTCGCTTATTCGTGTTGCTTACGTCACAAAATACCGTTACAGTAGGAGAAACTCACGAATATTCGACATGTACCGTTATAATCAAGAAAAACACTAATTTTGTCTTCTAGTAGTGGACTTTGACCCAGGATTCTCGCGTATACGTGATGCTTACGTCACAAAATACCGTTACAATAGGAGAAACTCACAAATATTCGACGTTATAACCTAGAATTGCGCTAATTTTTTCAAAAAGTACCGTTATAATCAAGAAAAACACTAATTTTGTTCTCTAGTAGTGGACTTTGACCCAGGATTCTCGCGTACTCGTGTTGCTTACGTCACAAAATACCGTTACAGTACGAGAAACTAACGAATATTCGACATCATAAACAAGAATTGCGCGAATTTCTTCAAAAATACCGTTATAATCGAGAAAAACACCAATTTTGTCTTCTAGTAGTGGGCTTTGACCTAGGATTCTCGCGTATTCGTGTTGCTTACGTCACAAAATACCGTTACAGTAGGAGAAACTCACGAATTTTCGACGTTATAACCAAGAATTGCGCGAATTTCTTTAAAAAGTACCGTTATGATCGTGTAAAACACCTATTTTGTCTTCCAGTAGTGGACTTTGGCCCGGGACTCTCGCGTATTCGTGTTGCTTACGTCACAAAATACCGTTACAATAGGAGAAACTCACGAATTTTCGACGTTATAACCAAGAATTGCGCGAATTTCTTCAAAAAGTACCGTTATAATCGAGAAAAACACCAATTTTGTCTTCTAGTAGTGGACTTTGACGTGGGATTCTCGCGTATTCGTTCTGCTTACATCACAAACCATCATAACAGGTGGAAAACTTCAAGAATATTTGACGTTTCAACCCAGAATTGCGCCAATTTATTCGTAGATACCGTATTAATTAAGAAAACCATCGACTTTGGTTGCTGCTGATTTTCAAAATAATTGTAGCGTTTTTCAGTTATAAAATTCTAAGAAATGGATCGCCGTCGACAAAACAGGAATCCGAGAAATCGTTATAATGGGCAGATCATGACGTTTTCCACATTTTTTATTTCTTCTAACGAATTTAAAAGTACCATATCAATTATTCCATCTTGTTTACTAAATGGGGAATGTTTCCCTAAATGGGAAATAAATTTATTTCTTTTTTCGTAGCCTACTATCTTACTTTCTTTTTTTTTCTTCCTTTCCTTCTTCCTCTCTCTTTTCCTTCCACTCTTTCTTCTAATATCAATTCTTTCTTATTATCTCGAATATAATCTGCTCAGCTCTATAATTCGATATAAGGAGCATTGCAAATGTTCTCACCAAATTAAACTACCAGGGATAACTACAGACCACTACAAAAGAGTTCAAACATCTGTAAAGGATGGTTGAACATCAGAGTAACTCTGTTTTGTACAGCCCTCATCCAGTCTGGAGAAGTAGAACAGACATGTCATTTGAAGAAGTTAAGGGTGAATGAGTTGAAAAAGAATAAGAAGCAGAGATAGAAAAACTGATAACGATAAGTCAGTGGATTCTTAACAACGTCAAGGGTCGTGATTTCAAAAGAATACAACCAATTTGAGTTGGCGCCTACAGGATATTCAGAGGTGAGGGGGATGGAGGGAATGAGATAACCTCACCTCAAGGAATGATGAAGGGTGATAGTAGGGGAATAAAGGCGGAAGGGAGGGGGAGAAGAACACTTGCCAACAGTTCTGCTGATGGAAAACTTTGCTTTAAAACTCAAGTTTTTCTCTCACCAAAGATGAAAGAAGATGTCAGAGAAAGAGAGAAATCGCCAAGACACGGACCAGTCTCGTTTATAAAACAAAGCTCCAAGCCAGAGCTAGAAAGAAGGGTGTCTTGAACCAAGTTTACTTTCAGACCAGTTCAATTCTAATAGGATTGCTTACATTCAACCAGCTATCAAAGTTTTATCTGGGATTTGAATAATTATTCATTAGATTGAGTAATCTAAGAAAGCACTTTATAGAAAACACTGAAAAATGTAAAATTGGTGATATATTGCAAATGTTAGATAAGATCATTAAGATGCTTTGAAAACATTAAAGGATCAATTAACAAGTTTTCTTGTTAACGTTGACAGTGAGTTGCAGAATATTCAAATTATTACCTGATTATAACAAGTTGAGAAAGTAGAGTAGGAATTCTTTGAATAATTTCAATACTCGGGAAAATCTAATAAAAACAAACGTTTGAGATATTCACTTTCATATTATATTGCTGCTCAAATGTAGTCCACTTATGAAAATATTGGAAATATATAGGCTTAGTCAGTGTATTGTGTTACTCAATTGTATTTCCTTAGTTTTATTCCAACTCATTCCATTCTGAAAATGCAGAACACGAACTATTGAAAATGGTTTATGAGTGAAAAACTAAATTTCAAGTTCAAATACAGTCCATTTCAGTATTAATAAACTACTAGCATTTGGAATTGACAGCTGAATAGCTGAGCTATTTCCATGGAGCAATCACAGTCTAGTTAGCCACGAGAGAATATGGGTTAAACTCCAGCGATTACTTCTGAGAGAATGTCTGATATCGATCTATTTTTCCTAAGGATTTCATTTTTCTTCAGTTGGAAGCACTCAACTTTCTGAAGTGCCCAGCTGTTGTCGTCGTCTCGGTCGCCATCTTGGAAAATCGGGAAAAGAGGAAAATTAAGAGTACCATCACCCACACCTTCTTCCCGGCCAATTTTCCTCAAGAGGTTCGCGCAAATTAATTTTCCATTGTACAGAACCCTTCACATCCGCCTTTAGTTCACCCTTTGACTTTCAAGGCCCTTGCATCACTCTTTCTCTCTCTCTTTCTATCTTGCTCGCTCTCACCCTTTCTTTCTCTCTTGAAACCTACCTGTTAATCAACTCTTTGCCAATCCAACTATAACCTGGGATAACATCCGATTATGGACGGTGCAGCATCCAATTATAGATGCATGAAGTTGAGCCGATTCCATAGACATGACCACCTCAAGTGTCCCTTGCAGAACTGCAGCAGCTAACCTAACAGAGCTGACCTTGAATTAACATAGATCAAAGAACATAGAACATAGATCAGATTAGCACCCATGAATCGTCCAATTAATAGTTTAGATAGTCAACAAATAGTAGGCTATGATAGAAAGAATAGAGTTCAAACCGGTGTTTTCCTTTCCTGGATCGAAGGTCTAAGCTATTGGAATCAACTGAGATCCATCGAGTCTATTGAAATCTACTGAGATATTATTGAGATCATGCCAGCTCTATAGCATGGTCAAGGTCTCTCCAAAAGAGCTCCGCAATTTCTCTACTAACTTGATCTTGACTGAAAATAGTTCTATTTATTATTGATAGAGGATTATTCCATTATCATAGATCATTTTTTTCTGTAGGGCACTGACATGCATCCTCCTTTCTTCCTCTCTTTTTTTTCAATTAATCATATCAGAATAGTTAAGGGGCCTCAATAGAATTTGGGAATTAAGTTAGCTTTTCACTATTCACATCATCATTCAGTTCTATATGTTTTCGATATTTTAAGATGGTGGAAATACGATTTCGTAAATACGACTCTTCAAGTATTAAGATTATTATATAATCTTTAAGTAGATTTTTCAAGTATTACTTCATTCTCGAAATCCAAGCTAAACAAGATTTCGAAGTGGATAAAATTTTCAAATAAATATCAATAGCTTCGAAACAGCATCAATAGCTAATAGAATGATATAATAACAGAGATAATCCATTCAGTTATTATATAATTATTACTGCGCTATGTTATCATACTAGTAGAAACAACTCTATTTCTTGAGGATAAGAATAGAATTATTAATATAGAATATTTGAAAAAAACATTAAGATTGAATGTACTTCTTATCTAGTATTATTTAGCTAGTCTATGATAATTGATAATAGTTTATATTGCATAGAGATGAGTGATTCCAAATCCAAAAATCAGAGATAAATTTCTAGAGATCATTATTAAAACTTCCGATCATCCCAAATTGCCACGTTCACGGAGGCATCCATTCAGCGTTTCCCAATTCGAATTTGGGAGGTTGATTTGCGACGAGGTTGAAAAAACGATTATCAAGATGGAAAAAGGAGAAAGGTCATGCTGGGAATAGCGCGTCAAGGAGAAAATCAATTAGGGCAAACATGCGAGCGCGAGTGGTATGCAATTTGGAGGCAGCAAAGATTCTTGAGATCGTTTATGAGCGCTCAATGCTTCCACAGGCCGATCTCATTTTCGCTTCCAACACTTCATCACTTGTCAATTCCTCACTATCACCACCTCCTCCTCCTTGTCCTCCTCCTCCACCATCCGCCACCACTTTCATCCGACCGCTTCCTTATCGCACTTTCATCGCCATCAACAATGATCAAAATGCCCCCGCCTACGCGCTCGGAATGCGGCGGCTGTCTCACAAGAAACGGTCAATAAAATTCAAAATTTGTGGCGAAGAATTCATCATTACTACAAGTTTAGTACACTTTATATCATAGTGTAACCCCGGTCGTACACCGAAGCAATAAGCAATAGGCAACAAGCAACATATGGATCATATATGATTGTCGACTCTATACAGACCAATAGTTCAATGCACACCGAAACAGCTGCTTCAGGTGTGCATTGGACCATTTGTTTCTATAGAGTAGACGATCATATGATACAAATGTTGCTTATTGCCTATTGCTTATTGCTCCGGTGTACGAGCTGCCTAAGGTATACCAATTTTCAGCATGTTGCTAGTGAGCTAAATGAATACGTACCCTAAACTGAGACGAATCGGGACGCAGGGGTGAGTAGGGACAAAAACCGGGAAAATTTTTAATTTACCAAAATTTCTCATTGATTGAATATACATAGCTGAAACTAGTTTATTCTGGTACCTCTTTATTCGGAGGGGGCATGAAAAGCTGGGTTTGAAAGGGAATTAATCACCTTTGAAAAAAACATCAAAATCTCAAATAAAAGTTCAAATTTCATGACACATTTCCATTTTTCAGGGGTGACATTTGGGAATTTGTATTGATATTTTTTGTAAGAATTGGTTCCACTTTCGTGTATTATTTGAGTATTGAAGTTTAAAATGGAAAGAATAAGTTTCACCCGAAGAAAAATCAGTATTTCCACGATACTGAGACCTAGATATTGAGTTGTGTATCCATACTTTTTTCTACAGGTGAATAACTCCATTTTAAAAACATTTTTAAAATCAAGTGATTTATTTAGTGGTTTCTCTATTTCTACATTGGTTTCTTGGTTTCTTTATTTCTACATCTTTATTTCTAGTTGTTTCTTTTTATAGTGTTAGAGACCTAGATAGTATGAGACCTATGACGATGAGGCCGAGGTTGGTTGAGGCAGTAAAAAAGTAGATTCATATTGATTTAATCATGCTACCATACTAGATAGTTTTGTTGGTTAATTGATTTATCAAGTAGTCAGTCATTCGTGATCTTTGAGTAGAGGGGAAACTCGAAGCTCCAGTTCTTGAGTCCGAAACAACACTATTTACAAATTTTCTACACTTCTCATTACTGCATTATTCTTTACTTCTGCGCTATAATATCATACTAGCAGAGACGATTCTATCTGTTAATATAGAATATTTCGATTAAACGTGAAATATTTATTTACGATAAATGTCTTTGATAGTTATTGTTCAATAACTTCATTGAACAGTCATTTGTTGCAAACTTCGAGTGAAACCTTTAGGTCTTCAGAAACGGTTCTGAATAAGCAGTTACTACTATAAAAGAAATTGGATTAATTGCAAACAATTTTATTCATTTCTCAGTACATTTTAACATTCCTCAGAATTAACCAACTCCTTTGCTGTATACTAAGTTAGTTCCATCTAAATACTGTCTTTGAGACCAAGCTACCTCGTGTCCAAGTTTCAAAGAATGTTGTTCACCAAGTTGTTTTGAAAGTCTACTCTACCACAGAAATACTTCATGATCCAGTACTGCTTCAAGGTTGTGCCTACATGACTGATATCTTTGGAGTTGTTATCTTGAGAAATACTCCACATTCACTCAATACTTATTTGTTGTCTGAGCTCATTTTACCATTTGAAAACGAATTCAACTCATATTTCATAACATCTTGAAAATGAAATTTCATGAAGTAAACACACTTCAGTTCACATAAACTGTTAACTAGTAATGAAAATCGAAAATTGAATTAGAATGCAAATTCAATTCAACACATACACAAAATTTATTTTTTATCAATATCTGTGGGAAAACGATTATGTCCCATGTCCCATCCGAAGTAAATACAAAAAAATAGTGTAGGTCAACTGCTTAATGGATCAACTGCCACTACTAAGTGAATGAAGATAAGAGAATCTCTCCCAAGATACAATCTATTTTGAGTGTTATCATGTACTAGTTTCTTGTTTTCTTCGCTGAAGTGAAGAAATTTTTCCAATGCCCTATGAGTAACGTAACTCATCTGGTTGAAGTTAATTTCCATTGTAAGAAACTAACATCCATCACCGATGTGTTTTATACTACTAGTCATTCTCATCAACGATTTATCCCCAGTAATTGAGGAATGTATTTTTAAGAAACGTATCCTAGCATGGGAGTTAAGAGCCCAAGAACTCAGGATGTTACGCTGCAGAAACTCATTCGATGAATTCCATAAGGGCCGATGAAAAAACGTGTGGCAGATAAAAAAGGAATCGCCAAAAGCCGAGAATAGCTGGTGAGTCCCAGTTCGGCAAAAGATGAATGACAGGGACGCTGGTGAATGGCAATGACCAAAAATGGAGAAAAGATAGAGGGAGGGTGAGGAAGAGAGAGAGGAGGAGAGAGATTAGATTAGATTAGATTATTTACTTTATTCATGTAGAATACAACATAATGTCAGCTTAAATTCTATATCAAGATACAGTAGTTATTTCAGTAGAGAGAGAGAGAAAGAGAGTGACAGAGTGGATGACAAGAGTGATAGAAAGCTCAAGTTGGGTAGAAAAAGAGAAGGGGAAATGAAAGATGATGAAACAATAATTTGTGATGGACGATAAATAACAGAAACAAGAGATAGAATGTAAAAGAAAGATAATAAGAGGAGATTATGATAAGAATAATAAAAAGAGATGATAAAAACTGATAATAGAAGTGATAGGAGATGTTAATATTGTGAGTAGAAGCAAGGGAAAATAGGAGATGATGAGTATTGATGAGTTAAAGTGGGGAAATTCTGGTAGTAGAAGAAGGGTGGTGGGGAAAATGTGGTGGAGAGGAAAGGGAAGGGGATTTGAGGAAAGGAGAGAGAGAGAAAAAGAGGAAAGGAGGAGATTGAGAAGGAGAAAAGTAGAGTGGATCAAACAAGAGAGGACATGAAATGGGAACAAGAGTGGAAATGAAGTTAGTGGATGGAAGAAGTTAGAGATGGAAGGAAGTAGGATGGATGAATAGAATAGAATAGAATAGAATAATTGCTTTTATTTTACTGAACAAATACATAAATAAATTGAAAAGAAATACATGCAAGCTAATAACCCTTGGTCAAGGACCGTCAGGGTGAGTTGAGTTTTCCAATTAATAATAAATGTCTTTCAATGAGTTATTCAGAAATACAAATTTACAAATTTCAATGAATTTTTTTTCTTTTTGAACAAAAGTCTTTCAAAGGTTGCAAACGAGTACTAGTAATTGAACTCTGATATCAAATAATGTCTATATTTCCATGCCTCTGCACAGTATTCACTCACTTTGCACCAGTTTACTCCATCCAAAAAGATTTTCACTTCCTGCCAACTAAGCTGTGACTTGCCGAGATGCTTTAGTCTGTAGCTGCTAAGAATTGGGCACCGGCCAATGAAATGAGCAATATCCTCGTCCTCTTTTAGATTACACAACGAACAATGTTTATTGATCTACAATGAAGTAGGATGGATGAATGGATAGTGGAGGAAGAGAAGTAGAGAAAATAAGAGAAGGAAAGATGAAAGAGGAGAGGATAACTATGTGTTAAATAAGAATCTGAAGAAGAGAGAAATAAGTACTAGAGAGGGTGAGAGAGAAATGAGGGAAAAATATAGATGAGTCGTAAAAGGAGATATTGAGGAGAATAAAATGAAACAGAGAGAATTGAGTAGAGTGTGCAGAACATTGATAGAGTGAGGAAGAGAGAGAGAAATGATAGAAAAATTTAAATGAGTGTTGGAAGAAGAAATTGAAGAGGATAAGAGAAACAGAGAGAAAAAAGAAAGGAATAAGTGGCAGAAAGAGAGAGATGAGAGAAAAGGATAAATAAGTGGTGAAAGAAAAAATTGAAGAAAAACAGAGAGGGAAGAAAAATGGATATCATTAAAAAGGAGTGAGGAAGGATTATTAAGCGATGAAGAAAGAATATGATGAAGAGGGAAGAAGATGGAGAGGAAGAATGAAATTCGGGAGATGATGGAAATAGAAAGAGTTGAGAGAGAAAGCCAAGTAAGGGATGAATGCGAGAGAAGTGAAGCTCTGGGGGCCTTTTGGTGAAAACTTCATCACGATGTGCTTGGTGGTGAGTGGGTGTGTGAGGAGGAGGGGTGGGTGGGAATGGTAGGGTGGCAGGGGGGAGTTATTCGGATTGTGGCCTCGCCGTGCACAACCGCTAGTGGCAGCGGTGGTCCATCCATAATAAAAGCCATGAGGAGGATTCCTGAGCGAGCAATGGCGGCGACGTCTTATTGCATCGCATTCCTGTCGCGTTTTTCTGCTCGTCGCAAAGCGTCAGCCAGCTCACTCTTCTATTAAACAGGGATGTTGTGGAGCGGGGTGATTGGGAGAGGGTTTCACATCAAGGCGAAAAATGATGTTGATTATGATTATGCTGTCCCACTTACTGGGACACACTATGGCCTTCCTAGTCCTAGCTTCTATTTCTAGAAGGTTGTCCAAATACAGTACTGGTTGTAGACGGAAATAGGATATTGCGGATAAGATAAGAATTAGGAATTTCGTTCAACTAATTATAATAGTACTGGTTACTTATAGTTCAAATAGAACTAGTTGTCCCTTGGCCTGGTGCTCAAGAACCACTCACTAGAAACGTTTTTGTCAGAAAGTGCGATGTCCGAACAGCTGACCATTTGATTCAATGTTAGCATCATTGAATCGAATGGGCAGCTGTTCGGACATCGGAATTTCTGACAAAAACGTTTCTAGTGAGTGGTTCTTGAGCACCAGGCCAAGGGACATCGAACAGCACCAGCTGTTCGGACATCGGACTTTCTGACAAAAACGTTTATAGTGTGTGGTTCTTGAGCACCAGGCCAATGGACAACTAGTTTTATTCGAACTATAGTATTGAATCGATAGTTTTCTTAATTTGGTTCTGTGCATTGTATTGAAGTGTTTTTCAAATATAGCACTGTGCATCCCGGAGAATTGCTCGGATTAGATAAGAGACGTGAACCTGATACTCCTGTCAAGCAGAAGTATCTCCTGGATCAGAAGAACCACTAGGGTCCTCTTTCGAACTTTCGAGGCCTTCTACGCTGAATATTATTTATGAGAATCGAAATTGCTTCCTGGTAGTTCAGAACCCACCAAAATATGTAAATTCATTCATCTCTCATCATCATCATCATCATCATCATCATCATCATCAACATCATCACAAGGCAGGAGGGCATCAGCACATCAACACAGTCATCTATAACTGTGTTGATTATAAAGCTTGTGGACCGAAAGGTTGAAGTTACGAAAGTAGTGTACAAAAGATAATATCAGATATTGGAATGAACAGCTTGGGGACTCCAACTTTGCTAAGCATTTGATTGCAAACGGTCACAAGCTCAAGGAAGAGGAGAATGTTGATTTTCTGCATCTCAATAACAAAGGTAGACAATTGAAAATTTTGGAGGATTCGAAAATAACTAGGGTAGCAAAAAATGAACCCAATTACAGTTTAAATGATCAGATTCATTTCAGCCAGTACAACACCACCAATTCAGAGTGGCTGTACTTTGCTTTTGTTTTGGTTAAACCATAGATAAGGCTGTAACAACCGTAACTGGTAGTTACAGCTTTGGAAGTCTTTCTATTCATTAAATATTGAAAAATTAACGGAATTGTGTAAAACGTGCAAATTGTCTCAGTCGTTCTGAATTCAAGGGGTTTTAATTGCTTCTCCATGGTAAAGACTAACATTCAAATGGATTTTTCATAATAATTCAATGAGCAAAGGAATTCAACTTTATTTGTATGGCTTATGCTTGATTCAATTTTTATGCAGATTGATAAGGATTAGGATTGATAATGAATTGAATTACAGAAGTTGAAAAGAGTTCTACTTGGTTAAATCACACCATATTCTGAATGAGTCGTGCATTGATTCCCAGTTCAATTCATATTGAAGTACCTCGAGGAAATTAGCCTGGAAAGAGCCTCTAATTGAATGAGAATCAATCGAAATAACGTCCGTTCTCAACATTCCACACCTAATGGAATGTAGCATCAGAGAATGGAGTCTGATTGCAATTCAAATCGTATTACAAATACTCAGTGGTGTGAAGTACAGCTCATTAGACATGAATTGTTCACAAATCCCCTCAATTTTGAGTACTGGCATTGGATTCATATCATGATAATCGAATCATGTATTATGATTATAATCTTTCTGTACAGTCTGCACTGGTAACAAATGGAAATATAACCACAAAAAAATAAATCATTGCTGCATTTAAAACTAAGAAAAATCATAACATCGATTACAAACATTTATGCCCGGTTTTTTAGTCGCACTATTAATCAATAACCATGTGTTTTCAAATGCAAAAAAAAGTTATTGATTCAATAAGTTTATTGAACGACTGAAAAACCGGGCATTGTTCTCATAAAATCCTGGTTAGAAACTATTTGATTTCGAGACATAAATCGTTACGGAACAATCCATTTGATTGGAAGCTAATAGATGAAGAGACTATTAAAAACCGTGGTATACTTAACCGCCGGGTATATTTCCTATAGGACAT
The DNA here is from genome assembly GCA_017141395.1 of Laodelphax striatellus. Taxonomy (NCBI): domain Eukaryota; kingdom Metazoa; phylum Arthropoda; class Insecta; order Hemiptera; family Delphacidae; genus Laodelphax; species Laodelphax striatellus. Next base: position 27,422,452 of record CM029534.1, read on the forward strand.
ATACCTGGCGATGACCGGTTAAGTATACCACGCTTCGCCACAGATTAAAAACCGTTTGTAGTTGGAATTATGAGATTTTAAGGAAGTTTCTTGGATCATTCATGAAATAAAGCATGAGATAACTATAAAACAACATGAGGGAAAACCGTTCCAAAGCTTCATTCCATAAAAAATTAATAAATCATAAAGGGAGGAGGAGGGCGTTATTATCTGCATTGCATGGGTAGGCTGAATCTCCCAAACCTTAATTCCTACAAATCTTAAACTAGAAATCTGAAATATTTTTAATATGAAATTTCTAAAATCTAACACTCATAACATATCCATCCTTGTATGACCTGAATGTATCTGGATTATCCGTGCAACAGGATTATTACAGACAAGAGTGCTAGTCTAGACCGATACAAGATCACTTTTGATCTCCTATTGAACTAATTGAACTGGTGATAAGAGATGATTGATGTAATACTTGAAATAAAATATTGGAATTCACTTGGCCTTCTCAAGAGAAGGACTTGGCTTTCACAAGTCCTAGAAGACCATTTCCAATTTTTCACTTATCTCTATTGAAGGCTGGACAACGAGCAGCTGGAGAGAGTTTAGAATCAACTTACAAACATTATTTTACCATAGAGAAAGCATAGGAAAAGTATTATTGACGTATGCGTTCTCTGTGATTTCACACTATATACTGTTCATTACTATATTCCACAGTGTATTTACTCTTTATCTACAGCTAAGATCAAATTGCCTTAGTTTGTTATTAGTATTACATTTATTTATTACATTTGATTTGATATTACTATGGTGCCTTACACGTAGATTTCTCGAGATATCTATTATATTTTCTATTTTATATTTATATATATCATATCTATTATATCTTTTATAAATCGTACTAAAAAATCATTTTCTTAGTATCATTACAATTAATAGCCTACTAGCACGATTTGGATCTTAGAGCTTATACTCTATTTGAAGTCAGTGATGAATAAATAACTCAAGTGATCTATCTTTAAATGTCTGATATGTGGCTTGAAGCGGATCTTGAAAACAGAGCTCATTAAAATGCGAGAGCTTGTACCGAATACTAAATTAATGTACACGTAAGATGACACTAAGTAGTTGCTAGTTCAGTTGCGGATCTATGCATGACGAATATGTTACAAGTTTGTGTTGAAGTGTTATTGTACTGGTAGCCTGGTCTATAAAATCTGTGAGAAAGTGAACAGGACAAATATTTTTAACGATTACCCTGTGTTGAAGGTAAATTATGTGTATGTTTAATGTATGTTTCAAGTTTCAAGGTAATGATATTATCTTGTTCAATATGCACAAGGTTAGTAATTCGTGATATTGTTTTGAATCGAGATCTAAAAATTTATATTGTGAAGCAGACATCAACTTAGGAGTAATAAGAGTCATACACGATCTATTCATAATTTTATACTGTTTCCTATTGATTACATTTTGCATAACGGATGGGATTTCATCATTCATCTCAAAATATGAAAATAATCATAATAGAATTGAAAGAAAATGTTCTAATTCTCTTCAAAACCATTAACTCGATTGTTGGCTAATTCTATGAACAGATTGAAGCTGTACTATCTCCATTAATTAATACATGTATTATTTATGTATAAATAATGTACTTATCACCATAACAAATTCTGTCCATTCTATCTATCTGCGTTAAGGTTGTCCCATTTTTGCTTGGAGTAGTTCGGAACCTATTCGATCTGAAATTTATAATAATATTTTTGTCCTCCCATCCCCCTTGACTTACATTCTGTATTGATTCGCATACATTAAAATAGATTAGTTTTTAGCCAATTCATTTAGCCTACTTGGTATGTCTCACGCTCTTACCGTATGAGAATTTAATACATTCATGAGATGAGATCATCCATTCTATAGGGGTGTTCATGTACAAGTGTACATATAAGTGTTATGTACAGATCATGTACATAAAATACAAAAAAGTGTACATATTATCGGAAATGTACGCTCACTGCCTCTCACATAAATAGAAAAAATTGGGAAAAATGAGGTGAGAAATTGGTCCGAAAGTTGATATTAATAAAGTTGAGTTTCAATTTTATTTTATTCAAATTAAACATTCGAGATATCAACGAAAGTCGTTTAAAAGTTGATGTAATAAAAGTTGTGTTTGAAAATTTCAAAAATGAAATAGTGATTCAGAAACAGAATCAAACATTCGAAATAAAGTGAAAAAATATAGTACCACTACCACAAGAGTAATTAATTTCCATCTTCACTGAATAAGATTTTCAAGCCAGTTCTGTCAACACCAAATCATTCCCATGCAAAGCAGTGGTTATTGGAGATGATAATAATGTTGAACAAGAATGGAATTGAGTCTGTGGACGACTACTCCAATTTCAGATATCTGGTCAGGAAATGTATTAATGGATGTAGATTTCTAAGGCGCCATACTCAAGTGGAAAGTGAAGGGAGTCTGCTAGCAGAAGCCAAGTGAAGATAAAGGGACAGAGCAGAGCAAAGTAGAGCCTGGTACTGGCGGCCCACATCCGTTCCATTTCAAGTCTCTTTTGTAAGCACACACACACACACCCGCCATCTTGTCTCTCACGCACACATTCGCGCGGTCAACTCTTTACCCCTCGGCGAAATTCCCCCCCCCCTACTCCACCAAGGGGGGAAATGCAAAGTGCAAAAGCTAGCCTCCAGCGTTGACGTTTTGCATTCTTCTGGTCCAGACGGAAAATTACCAAGAAACGGAAAGCAGTCGTGATGACTTTGCCCTTTCAACTAGGACTGCTCCAACCCCAACTCATACCTTTTCAAACCTAACCAGCAACTCATGACTGAACGCTAACAGATCGCTTGAGTCCCTTCCGCTTTCCACTCCTCAGAGTACTCATCAGTCGTCAAAGTTCCTATTGCCACAGATAAGGCATTCTATTTGATTAGTCTACGCTGTCACAGAATAGGATTAACGTTTCCACAGCACAATTCTCTAGCATTCTCTAGCTAAGTTCCAGGCCCTGTTTCAGTAGTTTGGTGAATTTTTGAAACTGTGTAGGTTAATTCCTGAACCTGTATAGAAGCCTGTAGAGATAACCCCCTGCCGAGAAATTTCTGAAGCTGTAGACCATCATAGCAGGTCCCCTGCAGCAGTTTTGTGATATCTGAAACTGGTCTCCTCCAATGATGTGATGTAATCAAGTAAACAGTATTTCTTAGTTTTAACATATCAGAATTGTATATTGGTGTATGGAAAACGAGTTGAATAAGATGGGATACCGAAAATGTAATAGGATTGAATGCTATTGTAATACCAGAGCACAAAAACGTATTCATACGACACCCTCGTGCAACAATTTAATTCAGGAATTTGGAATGTTATCGATTAACAGTTATGTTATTGGAATGTAATTGAAAGAGTGAATTTTATTGGGTTCCGAACCACCGGGAAGCGATTTTAATGCTCATTGGTTATATTAAGCGGGACAGGCCTCAAATGGTCACCGTTACACCGGGAATATTATCTTACTCTTATCTTATTCGTAAGATTTGATTTTGGCGTGACCAGGAGCCAACCGTTTCCTAGTATTTATCACTCATATCTGATATCATCCAAATCCGTAACATGAATGACAGAATGACGACGCACATATTTTTCTTAAATCGAACAGCCAATCAATGTTGAACTTGATCTTTCATAGTCGAGAGGATTGTCATCTTTCTTTTTCATCGCTTATAAGATTTCATCTCACAACTCGTCTCAATCAGAAAATGTGGAAGCAGATCTAAGTCTACCATTCTATACCATTGAGTCACAAATTTACAACATCACAAGTTGGTAGGGTATTGGACTTATTTGGAATTTTCTTGAACCTCCCAACGCGTTCAACGGCTAGAGAACTTGCCACTACATGTCGAATTAATATTATTTGAAATCGCTGATGCTTGCATAAAACTGGGCACCGGCGAGGCGGCTTATCGCAACGATGCAAACGCTTTGTTCTAGAGCGCGCCACTCTATTGTCCACTAGCTCTACACCCCCTTCTCGTAACCATGGCTAACCAACGCAGTCATCTAGGCTGTGACGTCACACCAGCAGAAATAGCAGCCGCGTTTTGTCAACGCTAAACCATGCGGAAACCGCCGATCGACTACACTCTTCTGAACGATTCACTTGCAAAATATTTCCTCCTCTTCTAACAACCCACCAGCATGATATTTTCCTGCGTCTCATTGTCCGAAACTTCCTCAAACTCTTATCAACTCTTCTTCTCTCTCTTTTCCTTCTTGTTTTATTCTCCCCCTCTTGCTTAAATTCTCTTCATGTTCCTACTATTACGTATTGCCACAGATGAATTTGAATTTGATAATAATTCAGTGATTTCTCCATTTTCTTTAGTATTACTTCCCTCCTCCTCTTCCTTCTAATTTCTCTCCATAATAATCAATCTATCATTCTCCTGCCCCTCTCCTCCTCATTCACCTCCTTCTTTTTCTCCTTCTCCTTCTTCTTTTCCCTCTTTCTTTTTCTTCTCCTTCTCCTCCTGATACACCTCCTTTTTCTTCTTCTTCTCCTCCTCATTCACCTCCTTCTTCTTCTCCTTCTTCTGCTCCTCCTCTTCCGCTTTCTCCTCCCCCTACTCCCCCACATCCATCACATCATCCTCCTTTTCCAACTATTTTTCCTATTCTTCTCCCTCCTCCCACTTTTTCTCGTCCTGCTCCTTCTATTGCTAACCCTCTAAATTTCATTTTTCCTACTATTGTCCTTTTTCCTTCTTCTCTTGATCTATTTTCTCTCATTTTCTTCTCTCTCCTTTTTCTGTTTGGTCTTCAACTTTCTCCTCATTCATATCCTGGTACTTATATATACTTTTCCAACCTGTTCCTGTTCTTTCCCTTACTCCCTCTTTCTTCCCCTCCTTCCTCCTTCCACTCTTTTCTCTATCACTCTCCTCCTTCTCCTATACAGTATACACAGCTTCTCCCTCCTACGCCATTTAGTATAGTTCTTCCTCGTCTTTCTCTGCATCCCTCCTATTTGTGGATTCTCTTAGCATTTCCTGTTCCTGGCACCTTATCCGAAGTTAAATAATTCTTTCAGTGCTGAATTGATTGTACCCTACTGTAAGCTGGCTAACAGCTTTGCGAATCGTCCTGCTGAAACGTCTGATTGACGTCATTCGACTTGCTCCAATAAGTATTCATTCTCTGAATGAATTGTGTTCAAAATATCTTATTATGTAAACTTGTAGTTAATGAATCCAATGCCTTATAACATCCATATAATTTTTATACAGAGCTAATTAGAACCTTTATAATATATGGCCAGTTTCACGGAAATTGAATTGAACAACCGTAAAATGACGTAACTGTATTAATGTCGGACGCGCTCAGCGGTTCTCGTTTAATGGATTCTGTTAAATTACATCATTTCACAGCGATTCAATTTCATTGTGTTTCCGTACAACTAGCCATTAGACTTCCTTATCACGGGCTCCCATCATTCTTTTCTCATTTGCATCACTCTCAAACAAAGAAAGTCATTGCTTGTCAATGCATTCATTTCTTCAATGACCAAAAGCGAGAAAAAATTAGATACCTTATCGAGGTTTTCTCTTGATTTTTTCCATCAAATTAATTTGTTTTGTAAGATTTATTTTTTAGTTTGAGTTGGTGAATTGAGTTTCTGGGGTTGGGTATAGGAACATGTTCAAGGTTGTGCGTGAAATGCAATTTTTTAACTCTAATCATGTGGATTTTTATTGTAGTCATCTTGTAAAAATGATTCCTGTATCCGCTAAAGTCAATAATCAACGAATGTGAGCTGAATCATTTCCTCACGATTCATCTATCTGTTAATAAATATGTCTAGCTCAATCACTTGTTAAATAGCATTGATATCAACACAATCAATACAATAAATACAATAAATAGCTCACAGCATTTGACATTAGTATCACATCAGTTTTTTGTTACAATGGAAAATTTGTATAAACTATGAAGGTCTTCCAGTAGTTTCACATGCTATGTAGTTCTTTAAGTTTTATTAGAGCCTAAATTGATAATATTTCATAATTCATTAATAGATGAATGATATTTACAATTAAGTTGTAAATAAGTGATATCTTCTTAGTAAATGACACAATATTTCTCATTCTGAACAACATTCGTTCATAATATGTGAATCGTGAACGTGAAATATTTAGTATTTGCTGGTTTGGAAAAATAATATTATGCCAGTGGAAAGTTGAGCTGCTCTATGCATATTATATCAAAGTTAAACCACATGTAGGGGTCCGATTGAGTTATAAGGCAAATTTACCGTGAGCTTTGATCCTTCCACGAAAACAACTCAAAAATCATGTTGTAGGATATATAGGAAGAATAATCTTCTTATAAATTTATTGAACGTTCTGGGGTTTGAATTATAGAAAATGTTTGATTGAGAACACTCTCCAATATTCTCTTCTGCTTTTAATACCTTTGACTGAATTTATACAATCAAGATGATTTTTGCGTGCGCTGGTGAAGGGGGTCGAAACGAGTTTACTCCTACGGACGCTATTTACCAACCGATAAGTATGAAAATTGTACCGAAATTGTACCAATTTTCAGAAAGATCTGTAGAATGTGTGTATAACATTAAAAATTCGATTTTTTATCCTTAAAATGGCAGTATATAAGTCGATGAACTTGAAGTAAATTTCACTCATTTTAACCATCAATTAAAAAAATTTGATGTGATAATAAAATTATAAGGTACAGCAACCATTCTAGCAATGTTCATCTTCAATTTAAGACCATCCACACAGATAAAGAAGAAAAATAAAGAATATTGAGAAGAAAAATAAAATAAGATGAAGAGAGAAAAAAAATAGAGAAAAAGAGAGAAGGATAAAAAGATGGATAAGAAGGAAGAAGAAGGAAGAGGTGAAGAAGAAGACGGAAGTCGTCTTGTGGCGCGGTCCATTAGTGCGACTTTGTGAGTCCGTTTTGTCGCCACCAGCCCAGCAGCCCTTTGAAGGGAGACCTGGCGCCTAGAGGGGCACCTCAAGGGGGCCTTGGAGGGTGAAGGGGACGGGGACGCCTGATTAGAAAGAGGAGTTGAGAGGGTTTCGGTGTCGACGACGGTAGCGGTGCTGACTTGGAGAACGCCAATTATCGGCGCTGGCTAACAGGTTTCACCACTTCGACCGCCATCTTTTTGCCCCCTTTTTGAAGCCTCCCCCCCCCACATCAACACCCTGAGCCATGGTTATCCGAGGATGGCGTCATTATCCTCGTTCAGCTATCTGCCACTCTTCCGTCTTTCTGTGCCACTGAATGACGAGTACATTTCACTACTTGTATTTTGTGCGGATGATTTGTTTAGGCTATCTTCGCACACTCACTCTCTCAAGTTTACCATTCCACCATCACTCATTCCTGTCTCTTCTTCTTCTTCTTCTTCTTCTTCTTCTTCTTCTTCTTCTTCTTCTTCTTCTTCTTCTTCTTCTTCTTCTTCTTCTTCTTCTTCTTCTTCTTCTTCTTCTTCTTCTTCTTCTTCTTCTTCTTCTTCTTCTTCTTCTTCTTCTTCTTCTTCTTCTTCTTCTTCTTCTTCTTCTTCTTCTTCTTCTTCTTCTTCTTCTTCTTCTTCTTCTTCTTCTTCTTCTTCTTCTTCTTCTTCTTCTTCTTCTTCTTCTTCTTCTTCTTCTTCTTCTTCTTCTTCTTCTTCTTCTTCTTCTTCTTCTTCTTCTTCTTCTTCTTCTTCTTCTTCTTCTTCTTCTTCTTCTTCTTCTTCTTCTTCTTCTTCTTCTTCTTCATCTTCTTCTTCCTTTTTTTCCTTCTTCTGGAAGGGCCAATAACAGTGAGATGGAACTTTTTTCAAGCCAATATTTTTAATTCTGATATCGACTTACAGGCAAATTTGAACCCATTCACTCATTTGTCAAACTTCTTTTAACGATATCACAACGAACGATATCGAAAATCACTTCTCTTGAATTATAAAAATAGATTCTCTACCCTTACATAGAACTTTTGAAAGCCTGGAATGATAAAACGTAACAGGAAAATGCAAATTTTTAGTTAGAAGTTTATCACTTAACATTTTTAATGATTCAGTTATCTTTTCAGTGTGAATCTCAGGGTGATTGGTAAAAATATGGTGAATTAGAGCGATCCAACCAATCACAAGCGGAACATGCAATGGTCACACTGTGATTCAACAATCTCTGTAGTCTGCACTATTTTACTGCTCAGATTCACCATTATCAACTCTTCTACTTTCATATACTGCATATTATTATTTTCTTTCTTCTTCATTTGATGGTGTTGGTTTTCAAACAATTAACACTATTTTATTCTCTTGTTACTGTTACCCATATTATTCAAGCCATGTTATTTGCAAACAATTTCAAAATCAAGGTATGTAAAAAATTAATAGAAGAAATAAGGTCAAATTATTCAAAAACAACTATGTTCAAGCTATTGATCTCTTCATGTCAAAGTTCAGGTACTCAATTAAAGCTATCACGTATGAATCGAGCTCTACCCGCCACCCATTGATGTAGGCTATCTTCTGCAGAATACAAGAGGCACGATGTCACAGCAATTCGCAGCAACAAGTCAGCGTTATAACCACCCACGGTTTTACAAGGTCCCTGTTTGAGAGGGGAGGGGAGGGTTGTTGGTGAGGGGTGAGAAAGTGATCAATCATTGCAGCCCCTTCGTAGTCATGAAGTCAACCACATTTCTACTCAGCGTCTGCCACGCTCTGAAAGCCTGAAGAGATCGCGAGTGTCGGCTGCCTGCTTACAACTCCTGGTTTCCACTCAAAATTGCTACTGCCTGCGACAAGCGAAATCAGTGTTAGCGAGCACATGCAGCAGATCGATCATCCGTTTCCAAAAATAGAACTAGATTGATCAATGATCAAGGTGTGATGCTTGGTTTAAGAAAAATCAAGGCGTGATGCTTGGAAATATTTCTCCCAGTAGAAACACTGGTTTGACGAATCAGTAAATCAGTAATATGATGGATCTTAGTGTGGTGTTTAGTTACATGTAATCAAAGATGATAGGAAACTATTAGTATTCTATAGTATTATAGTATATATAGTATATAGAATATTATATAGTAATCTATTAGAAACTATAAGTATTGATGTAATCAAAACGTGCATCCACAAGTTGAAAATTCACAAAATGTTGAACTTTTGAGAAAAGTCTCATCTAGATGCGATGTAACCTATCTCAACACAACACAAAATTCATGTTCATTGATATATCCAGATTTATGTTTCTCTTCCCTTGATATTGAACATTATTGATCAAATCAATGGATAGGAGCATGAATACCGAAAAAGAAACAACAAGGATGAGAGCATTGTGAATCATTTCTGCAAATAATGTTTTTAAACAGAGTTTACACTATTATAATTTTTCACTATAATATTTGGAAAAATTATAGTTGTTACCTCTTTAAATGTTAATACAGTAATAATAACTTTTTATAAACAGATTGATATCATTATCTAATTATGATAAAGTTATAAGGAATAACTTACTTACATAGCACTTACTTTCTTATTGAATACACATCTATTAGTATCCATATAGCAGGCATCTATTTTTTCTTTGGCCTGCGATTTTGGTTAGCGAAGTATGAGTGTGGGGTATGGAGGCGGCAGGGGTGTGAGGCGGCAAGGGTTGGGGGTGGACTTGCGCGCGGCTGGCGAGCGGAGAGGCGCGCCAGCTTGGGGGCGCCCCGGCAGAAAGGCGGCAAAGCGGCATAGGGCCGCACAGGCCGGCCCCCAGACTGGCACTGCCTCCGACTCCAGCACTGCCGCCTCCGCTCAGCCGCAACTGCTGCCTCCAGTAAGTGTCATACATTACACCCTAGAACCTGTTGAACGCTCCTCATAGCCAGTCGCCAAGAGCAACTGGTAATCTCCCCTACTTGAAATATAATTGTTCTACTTATATTGAGCTCTCTGTACAATGTATTTCGACTTTGAAATGTTATGGAAAATAATATTCCTTAAAATTTAGATATTTTAATAACCACAAAGCGCAGCTGGTGATCTCCTCTTCTTGAAATAACAATTCCTCTGAAATTAAGATCTCTATACAATGTATTTTGACTTTGAAATGTTCTGGAAAAGAAATATATATTTTTTATACTTCAATTGACTTGAAGTTAGTTGGTTTGTTACTTGATGAAAAGATTGAATTAATAGAATTGAATGATATAATTCAAAAATCGTCAATGAAATAAATGAGAATGCTCTTTTGATATGAATAAAGATAGTTCAGGAAATTTCCTCCTCTGTGAAATTTTCAACTTTGATTTATTTGGAAAATGTTGAAGTCAGTCGTGAAATTTTTAGATATAAAAATAATTTCTTTCAGATGTTCATTTACTGCGTCCTCTTAAAGACTTGTATTATTTTGTATCTTGTAGGGACTTTTTTCTAATATGATGTTCTTTTTAGAAGATTTTGAGATATGTGTCTTTGATGTGACTAATGATGACTTCCATCTTATCTATTCAACTTATGGATTCTATTCTTATTGAGTTTATCTGGTCTTTAATATTGTAGTCTGGTCTTCAAATATCTAATAGGTTCGACTTTGATGAGCAAATCAAGATTCCATTGCAACCACATTACAATTGTCTGCTATATACTGTATTTTAATTTTATCGTGTTATTTAGTAGAATTGTATTAGATCCTGTAATGCATCGCTCAATTAATACTCTTAACGTTTTCAATTTTTGAAAAAAATCTCTTTGATATTTAGTATTTTATAACATCACTGAAATAATATTTGTTCCAACTTTTTTGTTTAAGATTTTTATTTGAACAATGAAATGGCAAGTGGGCCCATCTTTTTGGTGGAGGTCTATGTAACACAAGAATATACTTGTATATTATTATACTGTCTTATATTTTTGTAGTTGAGGTTCCTGTGTGAAGCTACAACAGGGGGCAAAGTATGCAACATTAGACTATTTGAACTTATCTCGAACCAGGATAATCAATTCTTTCAAAATAATTATTTTCCCCATAAACAGTAGAAAATACAATAATCTGAGTAAAAAAAATTAGTACTATAAGTTTTATATAGTGACGATAGCTTGTGTTCCCATGACATGGGAAAAATTGGGAACGCCGAGGTTTTAAAATGAGTCCAGTCGGTAAATGCACAAACAAGGAAAAGACAAAAACAAGGGGAACTTTCTCGAAACTAGTTCGAAACCTGAGTTTTGATTTCGAAATACATATAAATTTACTCATGGGTTTCAAATTTCTGATAACTAGGTGAAATGTTTTTTCAAAATGCTCCCTAACAGACTTGGAACGGCAATCACATTCTCAGAGACCAACTTATTCTTCTCTCAGCAGAGAATTAGAAAGCCCGACATGAGGTTTCAATTTAGAGTTGTGAATCTGGACGCTGCTCAGCATATTATACTGAGGTTTGCGAGAGAGCCCGCTTCGAGGGTGGGACGCGCAATATTTCCTATTAAAAAGTGAACTGCATATCTGGTGTGCGGCAGCTGACTTCCAATTAATGAAAACAGGCCAACCTCCCTCTCACTCCACTCACATCACAGCGACTCCATTTTTGTGCCATTTAGACGACCGCCAATACCACGACTGGTCAGTGTACGCGTTGGAATCGTCAAGTTGTTTTTCTTGAAAAAAGAAAACAGATTCCAAAAGGTAGAGCAAAAGATTTATTCTCTCTCATTCTCACAACAGAGAATGCTGAATACTCATTTTTAACTGGATAATATGATAGAATCATGTATGACTCAATAACTGTGAATTGATAACTGGGTTGGGTTCGATAACTACAAAGACGTTTTTCTCAGAAATGAGCTTTCAGAGTTTACACCATCAAGCGGTGTTCTTGTGTTTCGTCCGAGTAGCATTTTGTCCGAGTAGCGATTCGTCCGACAGCTATGTCTCAATTAGTTTTTGGATTGGGTACTCTACTTAGGGATTAAGTACTCTACTCTCTACTAATTACTGCAGGTGGGCCACAATATACTGTTCAGTATTGAGCAGAAACATTCACTTCTTTGCAAATAATAATGAGTAGGCGGAAGATAATTCATTTTCAAATTGAAAAGGTCTCTTGAAATCAAATCTTCCTGATTATAATATTCCTGAAGATAATCAACCAACATCAACCGTAGAGAACAGGAAGATTTGATTTCAAGAGACCTTTTCAATTTGAAAATGAATCATCTTCCGCCTACTCATTATTATTTGCAAAGAAGATAAGATTCTATTAAAACAGGAGGTTTAGTCCGCTTATTTAATTACCGGAACAGGGGTGAAATTTCTGAATATTTTCAAGAGGTATCCTATCATTGTTGAAGTAAGCTTGAATTGTTGAATAAATGGGGCGCTTTAGATACGGATTCACAAATCGTCAAAGTAGAAAGTGATATCATTAAATTTTTAATTTTTTTTCTCGATGACCATTAATTTTTGGAAAGATTCAATTCAAACGGGGAATAGACACGCTTGATTGATTGACAAATCGAGAGTGGGAATTGGTTCAGTTGGTATCGTATAGACTCCTCGAGCAGCATCATTTTTCAATCAATCAAACCAAGATATACAACTCATGTGTGGTCGATCAATCTTCATTGCCTTCTAGGAAGAGTTTGGATGTCTTCCAATTTGACAAAAGAGGGGGTGAATATTTTTACAAGAATATTAGAATGATGAAAGTTGAAGGTATTTTAAAATTAAAACAGTATGGATAATGAAACACAGTATAAAATACAGTAATAATTTACGATAAATAAACTCATATTATTATTTGAGCTAACACATTCTCATTCAAAGATGGTACGGATTAAGTTATTACCAATAATTCAAATTCTAAGTTATAAAAACAACAAAATAAATAAAGACTATGGTGGATACTAAACTTGTCAATGCGAGAAATTCCTACAATTAAATAGATGAACGACAATCCATGTTTAATTGTTAAAAATTGTGTTCTTGAAGAGTGAAGATCGAAAAATGAAATCTGAATTTGATTGACTTTGAAATACAAACTTGTTTTTCGATGCAAAATTTTAAGATCCATCATTCATGAGAAGCTCAGCATGAATCCTCTGCTGTTCTTTTCAAAAAAACATGTAATCCGCGTCCCATTTTGTATAAAATCGCATTGAATACAAAACTGCCCGTGTAATGAAAGAATTTCTTGGCTGCACTTCAAATACAACTTAGTCACAAATTTATGAGATTTATCTCACACGTGAAATCATAGCTCTCACATAATATCAACCCTCATTGACTCATTCACTAAATTATAGCTCGATATCAAACTGTTCATTCAACAAGTTCTTATCAAAAACTGACTAGTATTTGGTGTGGAAATGAAATGTCAAATTTTTTAAGACTACTGCCCGGTTTTTCAGTCGTTCAATAAACTTATTGAATCAATAACTTTTTTTTGCAATTGAAAACACGTGGTTATTGATTCAATACTGCTATTGGATCCATAAACTGGCTATTGAGCGACTGAAAAACCGGGCATACGAGTTTAAAGCAATGCTGTCTATTATCAATCAAAAACTGGAATCGATATATTTATGAATTTATCAAGCGCACAAATTTAGCAGTGCAAGAGCTCATTATCGAGAGCCATTAATATGAGTAATGAGAGGTCAGCTTAGCCGTGCTTTGGGTTTGCAATGGCGGTTTAAATCCTAGAGGTAATCTTGGGAATCGATTTGTGGCTTATCGGGGACACCACAAGCCGGCTGCAACCGAAACAGCAATTATGGCTTCTGTTGAAATAGTTGCGGGCTAATCGTTGAGATAGCCCTCAACTCTAGGCTAGACTTTGAAAGGGGCGGCATTAAATTCGCAAAGCTCTTAGAGTGAAGTCTGATACATTCCATCTTTCTCTAATAGAAATTTATTATAAGAGTGTTTCTTAACTCTCGATGCATTCAACATTAAATATGATGAGTTCCAAAAATGAAAATCACTTCATCATTTAATTTTTCTTGCATAGAGGATGTTTTTCGAGATTTTTAAAGGGTCTGATTCTTGTTGAAAATAGGATTGATATTGAATTTAATTGAATAAGTGATAAAATTACTCAAACTACCTTCTCAAATGGTTTATTCTGAATTATGATGAATAATTCGACAATTTGTTTGACACCATCCTTTGTAGTTCGTGTATGCTTTCCATAATATTCTTCTTGAGATTTCAGGCTCTACGTTATGCTACTGAATACTACGTATTCTCGGTTTTTATAAAAAACCCAACTCATTGTACGCGTTAAAACTTGATTTCTATCTCTTCTCTATGGTATGCAGTAGGCCTATGTTGAAAACATATTTTCCTTATTCCATGATATTCATTCTGCAGTTCTGAATAATTCTTTGAGTAGTTGTGAATGTGATATTGTGGTAGTTATCCATAATAAATGAAAAGACAAGATGTTGTCAAACAACTGATTTATTATAAAATCGAGATACCGGTTTCGGTTGTTACACCATTATCAATCTCTGGTAAACTGAAAATTTAACGTACAGAGCAGCAGTATTTATACTAACGGTAAAGCACCGCTATTGGTAGACGCTCTAGCAATGACCGTGAACGGCTGCCATTGGCCTAGACAAGCTCCTCCCCGATTAGCGGTTCATTCAAACATTACAAAATGGCGATTCAAAAAGAAAACACAATTGAAGAACAATTGTGTAACTATTCAGAGTGAACCATTAAATTCAGAGATAATTCTTTTCTGTGGTAGTTTCACGGCACCACCAATAATTTTCAGAACGATAAGTAACTCAAGTCCACTCCGAATGCTTTGAAGATTTGAGGCGTTTACGATTCAGCCATGGACAGGCAATATTCAGCCTAAAATGTGGCTGGAGTGGCATTAGTAATAGGCATAGGATACTCGAATAAACCAAGTGTGAATGCGGGATGCATAGCAACGCTTTGCAGGCGCTTAGCTCCAGTGAGCCTAATCTATAGCAGCACTTCCTTACCGGTCCCTTCCATTCAAATTACCTCCCTCTCACTCTCTTTCTCTCTCTCACACTCTCACTCTCTCTCTCTCTCTCCGTAGTTCATCTCCATTCCACTGCTTATCAATAGGGGCACACTAACACCATAGCCGCTGGTCATCATCCTGTTATTGATACTCTGATAAACAAAGTGATCCGCTTAATATACGTGCTGGTACCAACACATTTCGTAATGATTTTTGTTCAAATTCACAATGGGCTGCTGCTTGTTTTGTACTGTTGCAAATGATAGATAGTAGAAAATCATCAGCGTGTGATCGGACTGTTTCAATTTGTTGATTCAAGTGACCAAACACATTTGATACTAATTTGCCTAGGATATAATAATTTCTAGATTGAGCAATTTGAGATAGATTTCGTGGGTACAGATATTAAATTATGCTACGATTTTGCTGAAGGTGATGCCATATCAGTCCAATAATAATAATTTCGTGTAACCTGGCTGGCTCAGGTCTGGTGCACTAAGTCAAATCATTATAAGGTCCCATCATTATAATCAGTAAAAGCTTAGAAGTCGATGCGATATTAATATTTATTATAGTCTATGTCATCTATATTGTTCTATATATTGTTTACATCTATAGATCTATATTGTTTCAACCCTAGAACGCTATGTATTATTTGTTCCAACCCTAGAACAGTAGCCCACGGAAATTTTACACATGATGGAACTACTTTCCCTTCCTACTACTATACTATTTGAAATAACCCCTCTATACTCTCATCAGTGCTTCCTCGAATTAGTTACTAAGCAGTTGGAATCAATTTCAGTTATTTTAGAACAAACCACCAAGATGTTATTTCAAGATGTTATCACTGTTATTTAGCGGCTAAAAATCCTTACTGCTCTTTCCTTATGTCATTCAAATGAACAGATACGGCACCGATCAAAGGCTACCAATAAATACAGGATTGATATCAATGATTCCTGACAATATTATATGCATAGGATTAATAGAATGATTCTACTTCTTGATTGATTCTGTAATCACAAACTATTCATTCTATCCATGAACTATGCAAACTATCCATTTTCAAGATTCTTGGCAGACAGATAATATTCGATAAGAAATATTTCTCTGTCATTGAAGTTATAGCACGATTCATTTAACTTGTCAGAAATCAGCTGTTTTGGTAATAATTAAACAGTGACTTCGACACAATAATCAAAAGGCTTAAAAGTCTTGAAGACCTTTAAAGTCTTTAAAAGACCTCTTTAAAGAAAACCATTCAAAGAATAACTTTTTAAACGACTTTTTCAATAATCTGCGAGATTCAGCATTTGTAGGTTGAGTATTGTGATCATATGCTCGTCAATCATATGCTTTATGACAAGTTAAAAGGATCCTGCTATATTAGAATCTCTCTACAGTTCTTTTGCCATGGATAGCAAGTTTTTTTTTCAAGTGATGCGAGTTTGGACTTACAAATTACCTCAATCAAGTGAACTTTACTTTGTTATTCTTTATTTTTACTCATTTTTCATTTTATTTCTCAGTATATTTTATTTGAGCCACAACTGGTTAATGTGGCCAATAATTTATCTTTTGTTGACTGGAGATTCATATTTGAAAGAAAGAAAGAATACAATACTTGAATATACTCCTCAGCTAGAACGAGTCTGTGTGTATTTGTTGTATGAGAAATAAATTTCAATTTCAATTTTCTGCAATTTTGTTGGCAGACAGACATGCTCGGTGTTTGGGTTTGGAAGTCGCCAGCGGGAGAATCAGCAGTGAGCCAGCAGTAACAGGCAGCCGAGTACACCCCGACACAACATCCATCAAGAGGGTGTGCCATCAACTCAACTGATCGTCGCTCCAGCTTATCTACTTGATTGCTAGACAAGGGTGAGTTTCGCATCAATTATTCATATCGAAAATTGAATCCTGGAAGCTGAAGTTGATATGATAATGTTCAATAAAATGTCGATTAGATGTCTCTTATTAAGGATTAGTGGAAGAAAAACTGCTCACAAGTCATAATGTCAGTTGAAGTTGGTGTAACGAAGAAGAGTAATCATAAAGAAACGAAATAATAGCTTCATCAAGGTATTCTACGTTCTAGTAGAATACTAGCAAATAAAAAATTTCCTTGGAAATAATGTCCACTCAGTTAATCTTTTTGTATAACAGTGAATGTTATATTGGGTTATTTTTATTGAGGGTGATGCCCACATGAGCTCTAGGCTTGTGCGTGGGTAATGAGAGAGGTGATGATGAGAGATGACGATTGTTTTTAGGCAGTCGGGACCGACGGCTTTTCGTCTCCTCCGGAAGACGGGAGTGGCCGTTTCTGTCAAAATACGTTCCCGCAACTGTATTCGATCTTGGAACCTTTGGATTATCAGATAAGCGCTTATCGCCGTCGGCTACGGACCACTCCATAGAAAAGCTATGCAAAGCTAGAAAGTTATCCATAATGGAAATTATTGAATAAAGATACTCATAGAGTTATCACCACAACTTCATTAAAATATCGAGATTCTGGTTTTAGTTGTTACACAATTGAGAAAAGTGTTGACAAGATATTGATAATTGTAACGTAATATGTATTATCTTATAACAACCGAATGTTGTCAACAACCAATTACGCACTATTATCAATCTCTAGTGAAATGTGTTTACCAGATAATGATAATGGTGTAACAGTATCTCGAAACTTGTATCTCGATATTTTAACAGATTCATGATTGTGATAACTTCAAGTCTTTTTATTGAATATCCTCTTTGTTCTTATATTATATACCATATTTTTTCAAGCATTTTAATTAGAATACTTTTTGGTGGATTATTTGGGTATGAAAATGATAGGGGATAACGTAAAATTTCTCTATTAATAGAATGGTTTTACTTCAAACAATCATTGAAAGTTCATAACTGAATAAATAAATGTGTATGATACGATTCTGCATGTACTACTGGATGGAAATGAATTTTAATTTGATTATAATCATCCCAGAGCATCTAATAATAGAGCACCTTCAAACTATGGGCAAATCTGATAGAACGTGATTTCACATGTTCGAATTAGTTCAACTTGATTTCTGATTTCTTTACTGTTGAACCAGTATTTTATCTATAGGAAACTAATTCTGAAGACAAAATGTCCAGCACCCGTTACTCCCATGTGCACCACTTCTAACACAATCATATAATCAATTCATTCAACAGCTTGAGTGGAGCACTGTTCCAAAGAAACTATTCCTGGAATCTACATTGCAAAGAATGCAGACAGTGAATGAATGCTTGTTTTGATTGGAAATTGTCGGAGACTGGACTACTGTTGAATGCACGTGATTAGAACAGAGACAACACGAATCGGACGCGGCGTTTTTGCAACGCGAGGTTGTTGTAACCTTCACCAGGGCGACGACCACAATACACTTGTTCGTCTCCTCCTCCCCCTCCTCCTCCGCCTCATACTCCCCCTCCTCCTCCCCGCCAACTACTCCTCCTCCTTCTTTTCGTCTCTTCCTCCTCCTCCTCTTACTCATCCTCCTCCTCCTCCCCCCATCTCCTCATCCTCCTTCTCCACAACTCACCCCCCCCCTCACGGCCATCATCATTGGTGAATTCGATTGCCACCACCAAAAGTGGACTGTGAAGTCCCTCACTCACCATATACCAGCTGTCACATGCATGCTATTACGAAGAATGCCTCTTTAATAGGGTGACTCTGGGATACCCGAGCTATTTGTTCCAACAAATCTGTCAACTGACGCACGCGTAAATTCGCGACTCTCACCAATCGCTTTGTCGGCTCAAGAGCCTTCCTCATCTTCAGCGCTCTGATCAAACAAATTCTGCTGACTCGATTATCGAATTTTGCTAGCTGATTAGAGGAGTTGATACTCTCTTTATCCGATTCATAGTAATTCACGGTTCACAGGGGCGAACCCAGGTATCTTTTTCGGGAGGATATATCACAGTATAATATGCATAATATTATTTGCCTGAATGTATGTTCTAAAGTTTTGGGTAATGTATTCTGGGTTTGTCCCTGTCAGTTCACGTTCAGTTGACTTTGTCACAGTTCAATACTCTTGAACATTTTTCGATAGAAGATTTTATTTTCTTAAACGCTTTAAAATTGGTGACTGAGTACCAATGCAGTTTTCTAATGCATTATTCTTTTCAGATAATTTTTTGGAGAGATAAAAGTTTAGTTTGAACATTATGAACGACAGCAGTAATGATAGAGGTATAGTAGTTGGAGGATCAATTCATTTTTTCCTTGGATTATGAATCTGTCACATTGGCAATGGTTGAAGATAATTGCCGTGAAAATGTTGCAAGCATACCCGTAACAATGGAATATCCCGAAAGCATTAAAAAATAAATTGTGAGAGCAAATATGACGTTGAATTTAGAATAAAAATTGGTGACTGATGAGCTCCATCGCAATTTTATTCAGAATAGATTCATCCTCGACATTGGTTTGATTCTATCACGTGTCAAAAGGTTTGATTTTATCCCATGTCATTTCATTCACCGCCTATCATTCAATATCTTCATATTGAATAAAGCATTTATTGTTGATGCTACATAAGCTCTTCTATTGTAATAAATAATGATAAGGATAATCGAAGATAAGAGATGAATAGGCCTACTAACAGTTTTAGGTGGGTATCAACCACCTAGATGACTGTGATTTTGATAAAAAAATAAAGAATATAATTTAACCTAAGCGGCCTCACTTGATCACCGTAGCTGCATCGTGGTAGCCGCAAGTATTTATCTATGAAGAGTTGAAATGAAACGTGGAGAGGAATCTAGAGTGTAATAAATTGAAATGTACGGAAGTAAACAGGAATCTGGAGAGTAAATAAAAAGTACGAAAGTAAAGAGGAATCTGAAATGTGAATGAAGTTTATGAAACGTGAAGAGAAATCTAGAGTGTAAATGAAGTATATGGGTAATCGAATGTTCCCTATCAAGGGATAATTGGTTATGTTGGTGAAGTTGAACAACCATACTCGGGTCTCCCACTATTAAAAGCCATACTTTAAATAGATAAATAAATAAAATGGGTAATCGAGAGAAATCAAGAGAGTGGAAGTGAGAAAATGAAGGAAAATTTACGAGATAGAGTGAGTGAGAGATAAACAGCAACAGTCTTGCCGCTCAGCTACTGCTTATGAGTAGCAAGATGATGGAACAGAGTGATAATGATTGCTAAAAAGTAGGGAAGCCCGTAGAGTTCCGCGTGGTCCGTAATCAGGAGAGCATCATCTGATTGGCGGCATCATCTACATCATCGCAGTACAGGCTGAAATCGATAATATGTAGTCGACGTCGTCGTCACTTGTTAAGCAGCTCACTGTGCCTTCTTGGGTTACTATGGTTACTCATTAAACCTTCATCACACGTAGTTCTTACTCTTCAATGAAGACTTGCAATGTCTATTTTGAAGGGGGTAGTTCCGGCTACAGAGAGTGTATAGTATAGTGACTTTATACTCTCTGTAGTTCCGGCTTTTTCGTTGTGATACGAGCGTTGGTGGGTCACTCATGGATTAGTTAAATACAAATTCTGAATTTTGTAGCCTTTTTCATGGAAATTCAGAAGTCCTGTAATACAAGAAAACGATGTACACACACTATATTTATTCACGTGGTTGTTTTGAGATTTTCATGAGTCACACATGGATTAGTTAAATACAAATTCTGAATTTTGGCGCCTGTTTCATGGAAATTTAGAAGTCCTGTAATACAAAAAAAGATGAACACACACTATCTTTCTTTACGTGGTAGTTTTGAGATCCACGTCATGTGTTCGCCTGTCTCCTGTGTTACAGTTCTTTAAAAGTCCTGTATTGCAGATTACAGTTCTGTAGAACGGAAAAAGCCAATAAACTATAATTTTAAGTTATTTTTCATATTGAGCCTTGCTTTAAATGTGTCTTTCTAGTGTGTTTCCGCGTTTTTCCAGTTTAACAGACCTCCAAAATTTCTATGAAACAAGCCCATGATTGATTTTGGAGGATCATCTTCTATGAAGTTCAATGCTCAATGTTCAATGAAGTTCTACAAAGTTTAATGCTTTTAAAAATAATGCCGCGCATATTATAGTCTCTAGATAACAACTGTACAAACATCATGTTATTCTTCATCTAAATAGGAAATGGATTATTTTCAAATATACCAACCCCAAAATATCACTAGACCACACTACGCCTTCTAAGAAACTATCTTTTATTTATTCATTTCTAAAATTAGCAGTTGTGGAATATTATTATAATACATTATACCCAGTTCTTGATTACTAGAAACTGAGATGCCTCGTCACTCCCCTCGTTTCAATGCTCAATGCTCATTCATCTATTATTCACAAAAAGAGTTCGGTGCTTGTAAATCAAGCCTTGATTTTCCAAAATCATTGTCCTCCTTTTTGCGTAATGTCTCCATTTGATGATTCCAGTGTTATAGTAGTTGGAAGTCAATTTTTTTGTATTTTCAACAAGTGTTACAGTGTTACACAGCCATCTAAGGAAGACCTCAGTACCGATTGAGCTATCATAGTTCATTTGTGAAAATCATACAATACCATTTATTCAATATAATCGATCATTTTCAACCCCTCACAAGGCCAGATATAAAATTAATGAATCTTTCTCCAGAATTTGAAATATTGAAATCAGAGTTAACACAGCGAATCATAGAGGCAATAGCTGACTGACAAAGTGGTGTCGTTCAAAGTTTAGAAGTCAATAGACTACCTTGTAGCAGCAGAGCATTCAAAGCGTAGTTGCTCCAAGCGCTATTATTATAAACTTCCTTCTGCTCGCAGCAGGCACAACTCAAATCCGAACTCCCCTTGTTATCCCGATTATCAACACCAGCATAACTGATTTGAGTTGAAGCAATCTGGAATAAAGTAAATTAATGTTAATCCATTTATATGTTATGATTTATAATAAAAGAGAATGTTGATGTAATAATCATAGACTAACCAAATGAATGATCTCTTCGAATAATGTTAAGGGCATTAATGATAAATTGGTATTAGCCAAAGTCAGGATTGTTGATCCGAAATTGATCATGACATATCCAAGTTTTGTAATCGTATTATCATTATCTGTTACGTGTTAAGTTATTACATGAGTATTATTATGTCATTGGAGCATACAATATTACATACTGTTCCTAAGGCTGGAAAAATGTTGAGTGATTTGATTCGGATAAAACTACTACAACAATTCCGCCATCAAAAACATGTTTTTATCGTTCTCTCGAGGTGAATGCAGACTCTAGTTGTAGTTTCTAATGAAATATTTGCACTTTCTGATAAGACAGTTGCAGTTTTGCAACTACTTGAATATAATTGCAATTACTTGAATATAATTTGCAGTTACCAATAATACAGTACGGTTCCCAATGAAACAGTACAGTCTATAACGAGACCTTAGCAATTTATTATTATAGAAACTGAGGAATTATTCAATTCCAGAGCCTATAAGGGGATTATTTAAACAGCTTATTATTCTTAAACCAGGGGATTTGAACAGCTAATTCTTCTCAAACCAGGAAATTTGAACAGCTAATTCTTCTTAAACCAAGAAAGTAGCTGCATCTTGAGTCTCGAAAGTGACTTATGCCGTGTAAGAATGATTTTTGCAAAAGAAACCAGACGAGATGCATTATTAGAAGGGCGCGAGGTCTGCATTAAAGCTAAGCGAATGGAAGTTAATGGTCGCCTGTCAGCTTTCTGTGTGAAAAAATGATTAATTTCAATGGCGGAGGCTAGTGGCTGCACAACCAAGCTACGAAAACACTGCTAGAATGGTGTTGTTGCTCCAGAGAGACCCTCGGAGACCCGACAAGGAGGTAGAGCCATGAGCTACATGAGAACTGAGTGCTATAATTGATACCTCCTAGAGACGACGACGGTCCTAAAACACCCCCACCACTCCAACACCAGGACATTGAAATATGACTTCTTGTAAACTGAATTTCGACGTCAGTGTGTGCTTACAGGGTGTGGGGCAAAGTGCACACTAACAGTTTGACTAATGACTCTTCAAATTCAGCCGACAATTGAAACTTTCTACTTTTGAGAAAAGTATGTGAAATGTTCTCGATAATGAGGGAAGATGGAATGTGTTGCGAATAATGGGGAAAAGAGAAAAGTGAGGATTTTTTGGATGGGTTGTAGTATGAGTGAGTGTTGATGATCTAGGAGGTTCAGGCAGGAAAAAAGCAACCACTGCTGAAATTTTTATTTCCAATTACTCATCTTGTTCTTTCAATTGTGATCCTTCTAAAATTTAATTGAATAGATTCATTGCCATAAGAAGAAACAATGGAAATATTATGTGTTTCTTACGATATTATAGCGTAATAATAGTTTTGTCTAAAAAACTTGATCACAACGATAAACATAGAAGGCAATAACTATTTGGTTAGTCTATGCTCATAATCACAATTTTCCTTTCATAAAGGACTTTATTTCTCAATATTCAAACACCAAACTATAAAAGGCTCACACATCAAAATACATTTCAAGAAACAGAACACCACATTGAAAAGAGTTTCTAGGTAGGATACTTCATCATCTAATAAAGAGATGAACTTTATAAAATTTGATTATCAAATCACTAACACTACAGTAAGAACTATAATTCTAACTTCTGTAGTTCTAAGGCTAGGCGTACACCGGTTAGTCAAGACAAGACAAGATGAGATTAGTCACGTTTAGTCACAGTATTTCACATAGTTGCTTATGAAGCAGCTCACACTGATGCAATGACTTATCAGTGTGTGTTGCTTCATAAGCAACTATATGAAGTACTGTGACTAAACGTGACTAATCTCGTCTAGTCTTGTCTTGACTAACCGGTGTACGCCTATCCTAATTAGTTGTGCTATGAGTTCTAATCGGATTCTACAGTTGAACAACTATCTGTTGTTGTGGTTACCCATACTTCTTGAACTGTAGTAGATAATATGATTGAATGTATCTTCTTGCAATAAACAGTAAACGAATGAGTCACGGACGCGTTTCGAACAATGGTGTTTATGCTCGGCGTTCTGAGCTGAGACTAATCAGATCCATACAACCGTAATTCATTATCAATCTACATATATTCCAACACCTAACTATACATATAGCAGGATTCTTTTAACTTGTCATAAAACAGCTGATTTAACGTTAGTAAACGAGCGTACATCAATCAGCTGTTCTATGACAATTTAAAAGAATCCTGCTATACAAGCCTCACATGAACAATCCTTCACACTAAGACTCAGCAGCGCCGAGGATTAATACAATTGTTCGATACACGTCGCGTCTCAGTGTAAGTGCATTGTTTATTGCAAGAAGATATAATATATTTCAATTTACTCAGAGTATTGGATAACCTTCATTTGTCGAACTATCAGAAACAACCCTGAATGTATTAAGAACATAACATAAACTTATGATAATGAATAATGCTCTAACCCCCACACTCTATAAACTTCTAATTAGAAAGACAAATGGAACCCAGTTTACAATCTGTCAACAGTGAATTGGGGTCAGCATAAGTGGGGCACTGTTGATGTTATGAGACGTAGTAGTAAATCAAATGTCAATAATAATACCGTTTCTACAATATTCAATTGAAAGATAGTCTGGCTGGCGACGAGTTGATTTCCCATCTTCTCCAAATATGGCGTAACCATGGCAACAGGAAATCAAATTCCTTCAGTGGAAGGAGAAGGCAGAGCAGATTTGGTTGGTGGCTCGCAACTCCGCACATATGCCACTCAATGCTCATATCCCTCTGTGTTACAGAAAGTCAATCGTAGAAGCGCTCCTCTGTTCCAGCTTAGTTGTGCCGGCTTGATTCGAAATTAAAGTCACGCTGGCTTTCAATAGCTCAAGCTGGCTTTTCATTAGTAGAGTAGCTGCCATGCTAAAAAGTAGTGGATGATGAGAGAAAATCCATTCTTATTTGATTAGTCTATGCCAGTATGTTGCTACCATGTCCACCACACTACCATGTAACAAGTATTCTAATAATTCTGCTTGTATTAATACTGCTCCTCATTGGACAAGTTATCAAAACAATAATTAGCTCTTGCCCACTAATTCTAGTGAAGAAAGCCCGGCATTTGAGATGGACCATAGAAGAGACAATTCAGAGTTATTTTCTAAGACTCCACTGCTTCTTTGACCTAAGTCACCACCATTTCTTGATTGACTCTTGATATTTTGTGTTCAAACACTCTCGTATTTTTACATCGTGTAAATTTCAATTCTGTTTCTTATACCTGAGGGCAACCGTTTCTGATCCATATCGATGAATGCTGATAGTGACCTAAAAAAATTAATATCAAATAGTTTTGTCTATTATTCCAATATTCACCTCAAATACTTCTCATATGTATTCTCTCAAGAGCATTCTCTCTTATTCTAGAGTATACTCTTCTGAAATGAGAGTCAATCCTCTCTTGAAATTCATCGGGAACATAGAGAAAAACAGTTAAGGACTTCTGTTTTTTTACCAATCTTTGGCTATGTCTGATTAATAAACTTGAAATATCTTACAGACGGTTTGACATATGGATTTGCGGTTTTCGCCATTCATTTTCTCTTGAAATTGTGTATCGAAATCATGTATAATATGACCTATTTAAAGAAATGGAGTTAGATTCAATATGGCGAATCCGAGATGCTGGACCAGATTTTTAAAGTCACAATGAAGTAGTATTTTCAATTCAAGTAACGAACCCCATACTCACCCACTGTCAAATTACCTTCGTATAAGAAATATTAAGCCGTTTCCATAATTCTCACCAACCCTGTATAATGATGTAAATAGTTTCCAAGGAAATAGCTAGGTAACTCAATAACCAATAAATCGTTTTCCATGTGATCGACCAATTTTGCAAATGGCAACAGCAAAGAAAGACAGACCAGTGATGGAGCTAAGTAGGCCGGACCGGACACAGCAGCACTTGAAATGCGTCCGCACTCCACAAAATAATACAAAGGTCGAATAAGTACGGATCGGAGATGAACGCTGAAATTTCGCATTGTTGCAGTCAGCGAGTGAGCGAGCTCCTCTTCTATTCATTGTTCGGTCAGCTATTTTCTTCTTTCATTCTTCCCTTTTTTCGTTTTCCTTCCCAGGATTTTCCCGACGTCAGACCACTTTCACAGAAGCCCAAAGCATCTCTGCCTCTGCTCTTGCCTGCCTACCCTTTTGCTTCATCCGCTCTCTTTTCGTAGCAATTCATCGCCCACATCCCTCTGGTCGCCGTATTACTTGGTCAGGCAAATCTTTTGATAAATGCGGCTGACAAAGCTACTGCATAGCCTTTAATGCTCACTACAATTACTTCAAGTTCTTTTTACAAATGATTCGCTGTGGGATTCAAGAGTTACTTTTGTAATTGGTTTTTATAGATCGTGTCCAAACCTTTCGAATAAGCTAATAATACAAGAACTAAAAGACAAGTTGAATAAAAACACTCGAAGTTGTCATAGCCACAAATTTATTAAAAATCGAAATGCCGGTTTCTGTTGTTACATCATTATCAATCTCTGGTAGATTGATTAGTAGAGCAATATTTAACTATAGTTTGTGAAGTGAAGTTCGCTTCATGTTGACTACAACAGATTTCGACCACATACGGTCACTCCTATCTTTCGGAGGGGACATCTGCGGTCGGTCCCGGCTGCCTGAAAAGTAGACTTCATCTCTCATTATTGGTTTTTATAGATCGTGTCCAGAGCTCATGTGGGCATCATCCTCACAAAAATGTTTGTGTTATGATATTCTTGAATAATTCGAATCAATAATGTATACAAAATCAACAGCTAATCGGACTTGAACTCGGACTTAGACTTGAAATTTAGACTTACTCGTACATCTATTGTTTTTTAAAAATAGTCATGAGCCCGTCCACATTATGTAGCTACGAAGGCTTCTGCACTTCCTACTAGATAAGAATTCTAATCTAGCATTCATTTTCATTTATTGTCACATAATTTAAAGAAAAAATATAAGTAGGCTAATACAGAATCATACAATGTTTAAAAATAAATAAATAATGATTTATTCTCCAATAAAACCTATAACTATCACAAATACAAATTCAAAAATATTTACAATTAATAAAATACATGTGTTTGTTTGGAAAATTGACCTTATCTGCTATGGCAAGCCATGTCCTGGAGTAGGTTAATGTAATAAATACAATGATAATTTATTCAAGATCAATATTATTCAATAGCATTGAACTTGAGTGAACTAAAATTTTATGTTCAATCATCTTGAAAACGCATCGTTCACATCAACAGAATTCCCCAAAATGTCTCCTAGCTGGATGATCGCACAATCCTACATTCCACTTTTGTGGCTTGAATGTGTGAACATTCGAGGATCAGCGGGAGGGAGCAATACAAGAAGGTTTAAAGAAACGGAACAAAAGTGTAATCCTGAACTCGGGCAGAAGATGAGAGGTATTTGAAAAGCGGTTGGGTGATAAGGAGTGTGGGAAAAGAGAAAATGTGAACGGTTGCCAGGCAGGTCGACAGAAATATAAAGAAGAGAGATCCGAACAATAGCTAGCTAGCGTCTGCTAGGAATATTCTGATATTTCTGGTAGAATATTCTGAGATTTCTGCCGGGGATAAGTAGAAGCGACATAATGGAAGAGCTTCAATAAGCTCAAGCCCTGTAAAACCATGCTCTGCTTGGTTCCTGGCGGTGCTTCATTCTTTCCATTACTTGATGGATACACCCCGGCAACCGGCGGCAGCAGCTCTCTCCTAAATTCTAAGCCACTGTCAACAGTGAGCAGCTCTACTTCATCAACAAGCAATCGTTAGTGCGATATTATTCACACCCCCACATCATCTGGCTTCTCTCAAGAAATTACCACGTCTCTAGAATAAGTCCTTGTCGATAACAAGCGCTTGAATTATCGAATAACAAGGAACTAAAACATAAAAACTCTCTAATTACTATGCTAATCTATTTGAAATATATCGAGTTTCAAAAAACAATTGCTCTGATTGCTATGATATAGGGTTGAGGGTTGATTGCTGATCGAGGGTTGAGTGTAAGAGGGGGCTGGCTGGGCCTCAAATTCGCCCTCCAAGGAAAAATAAAGGCAGCAATTCAATTCAATATATGAGCTTATTTCTAGAATATTGAGATACAAGTCTCTACAACAATGGAATTATCTAGTGCTCTGATTGCTTAAGTAACTTTTTTAATAAACACTTTACAGGGATTTACAAGATAGTGATAGACCAACAATTAAAGGCAGACAAGCACAACACCAGGAACGGTAATATCTCTTAAAAAGACAGGTAGAAGAATCAAGCTTTATTTACTCGATTTTACTTATCCACCACAAGTTTCACACACACTGGCTCACGTTCAACTACTACCATATCTCAAACTTACACAATTGCCACAGATTTTCAACTTAATAGCAAATCATTATAATTAGAAGTTTCTGCAACGAAGAACGTCATTGAATTATAAAGCAATTACATTATTCATCTGAATTATTATTCAATCATCAGTAAAAAACTCAATCTTACAATACTTTTGAACAGCAGCAGCCTTATCACATAATACTCTAGCAGACATAAATTTATAATTCATATTCTAGAATAATAAAACACATCAAAAAGATAGATCTCAATAACAATACTATTATTTTCTACCATCCATGAACGTTCTCTCTAAGACTGACTTGGATAAATGGATATCTTTCCTCATAGATAAGTATAATATTTACACTTGATTTAGAGATGTTGAATTTCTCCATAGTAAGGTGGAAGAATGAGAAAAATGTTGTCAAACCCGCAGTGATTCAGTTCATTTTTTAAATACATCATTGTATAGTAGACAACATTTATAACATTTATTCACCTTCCCGAAATATTACGATAGAATATAAATGTTATCGATAGAATATAAGGTTGAAGCTTCACCTGTGAGGCTATAAACACGGCATAAACCTGTCCCAATTTTATTAATTCTTGCTGGAATTGATTACATAAAACTCTAATTTTCACTGTAAGTTGAGGGTGAAATTTTAGCTTATCATCTCCTCTCCCAGTATGAATGGGAATAATTTTCAAGTTTTGGGAAGACGAAGGATAAAGTTACTACAGTAACTTAGCTACCCTCTCAGATTAAGCTGGCCCTTGACAAGCGGATAATATTCAGCGCACGGAGGATAACATCAGCGTTCATAATTTGATTCAGCTGTAATTATTGCTTGCCGCTCTGACGACTATTATGACGGTGATGATGATATTGAAGATATACGCGGCAGCCGAAAATGGGACAAAGACGTTGGGCCGCGGGAGAACCCCGACGAGAGGACTCCCGCAAGTAGCGGAAAAGCGGGAAAGCGGGAAAGCGGAAAAGCAAGAAGCAAGCTCCAACTCGCAACAACTGGGAACTGGATGGCATCGCCCGTTTAATCGCATTTGTCCGCCTTCTAGCCTAACACACAATCCCAGCCAAATTGACTTACAACTAGTCCTTGCATCAGCTTTGGCTTGTCACGACGATATCAGCGCACCAAACCGAGATCGTCCGTTCACCCGCGTCACCAGTTACTCTCTTTCTCCCAATCTTCTTCCTCTCTCACTCTCTTTGAATGGTTCCTTCTCACTCCTCAATTCTATCCAACACACTCAATATCTTTCTATATACATTTCGTACTCTCTCTCTTTCTTTCTCTTCCTCTCTCATTATTTCTCTCTTTCTCATTCTCTATCTCTTTCTCTTTCTCTTTCTGTTTCTGTTTCTCTTTATCTTTATCTTTTCTTTCTCTTTCTCTTTCTCTTTCTCTTTCTCTTTCTCTTTCTCTTTCCCTTTTTCTTTCTCTTTCTCTTTTCTTTCTCTTTCTCTTTCTCTATCTCTCTCTTTCTCACCTCTCTTACTTTCCCTTTCTCTATCTCTTTCTGTTTCTGTTTCTGTTTCTCTTTATCTTTCTCTTCTCTTTCTCTTTCTCTTTCTCTTTTCTTTTTTCTTCCTCTCTTTCTCTTTCTCTTCCTCTTCCTCTTCCTCCCTCTCTTTCTCCTCCTCCTTCCCTTTCTCTTTCTCGTTCTCTTCCTCTTTCTCTTTCTCCTCCTCTTTCTCTTTCTCTTTCTCTATCTCTCTCTTTCCCACTCTCTCTTACTTTCCCTTTCTCTCTTTTTTGTCCTTTTTTTGTCGGTCTCTTTCCATCAACAATCCGATTAATCCCTTCTGCAGAGATCACTGTAAGTTGTCTACCGCTTCTGGTGGAAACGTTTGCTTGTTGTGTTTCATAAATCATGTGTTGTAGGGAAATTTTGGGGTCTTACCGAAGATTATTGACTGTGCATTTGATGAGATATTTTAGCATATATTCCATCATGAGAATGGAAGATTATGAATACATCATATATTTTAGAGTTCATGTAGATATGTGAATAATTCATATCATTTTCTTCTTATAATAACAATCAATAGGATAATAGAATTTGAATTAATACTTCTGTGACCTCTTAATGATCTTCTTCTTCTTCTTACATTCAAGGATTAGGCACCTTGCCTGTTCCGACTCACGATATTTCCCTTACTGCCATCTTGTCCGTGGCCTACCAATATCCCGCCTGCCTTGAGGTTGGTAGTTTAAAATTTCTAGAGGTATTCTTCCTGCCGGCATTCTCTGAATATGTTCACTCCATTGTTGACGATATTCTGAGACTTTCTTATTCATATTGTATACATTTAGTTCTGTTCTTATATCGTCATTTCGTATTTGGTCTCGACGATCGCATCCCTTCACTTTTCGTAGGAACCTCATTTCTGCCGCCTGTACTCTACTTTCCAGTGGTTTTGTGGTGATCCACTTATTCACATATAGGAGTACTGGGACAGCGGACAGCCATTACTTTGTAAAATTTCATGAGTGTTTCTTTCCTCGCTTTCTTACTAAGGGTTCTGCTTATTGTTCCACATATCGATTGGAACTTTCCTACTTTCTTTTCAATGTCTACATCCTCCTTGAAACTGATGTGACATCCAAGGTAGTTATATTCTGACACCTGTTCCAATATAAAATCGTCAACTACTATTTTAGATCTGGTAGGAAACTTTCCAGTGAATGCCATTGTTTTGGATTTGTTCAAAGAGACTTTTAAATTGTAGATCTTGCATAATTGATTTAAAACATGTATTGATTTCTGGAGCTTATATTCATTTTCTTGTTCAACCCACAAATCATCCGCAAATAATAGAGCATTAAGGCAGTTGTGCTCATTTATTCTAATTCCAAAATCTATTTTACTTTTCCATTGTGTGAAAATGTGGTCGATATAGATGTTAAATAAAGCAGGTGATAAACTACACCCTTGTCTAACTCCTTGGTTTATAGTCATTTCATTAAGTCTGTTCTTGCCTGTATTTATCACTATTTGTGTATTCTTATATAATAAACTAGGTGTCCCGGCGAACTTCGTATCACCCTCTCCCCCCCCCCACAAATGTCCCCCATCTTCTCCCTACAAATGTCCCCCTCTTCATGACACCCCCTAAAAAATGTCATCCCCCAAATGATCCCCTTTATTCCCCCCCAAAATGTCAACCCCCAAAAATCCCCCTTCATTTCACCCCTTTCTTTCCCCCAAATGTCCCCCTCTTCATGACACCCCCTAAAAAATGTCATCCCCAAATGATCCCCTTTATTCCCCAAAATGTCAACCCCAAAATCCCCTTCATTTCACCCTTTCTTTCCCCAAATGTCCCCTTTCATGTCACCCTCCCCACAAAAATGTCACGAAGTATAAAGAGATTCAATATAATCAATGTATTTTTATTTTATATAATCAATAATTTTTTTGTTTTAATTTATTTTATATATTTTTTCAATTTTATTATTAGAAACAATAAAACATGCATGATACGAACGATAACTCATTTTTATTATTGATGATTCTAGCGTAAAAAAATAATTAGAGTAGAAAACCTAGAGCAAAAAAATTTGACCGTAGCGGGATTCGATCCCGCGACCTCTAGCATCAGACGCAGAGTTTTTTCCACTGAGCTACCGAGGCATGAAATGATAGTGCTGAGTTTTCTGATCTTGAATCACGATCATCTTTCGGTAGCCGCTTGGCCGGCAATTTCAAAACATCCGTCTGTAAATGTTTGATAGGTTAGGTCATTAATTTACTAATTATTTATTAATTATAAAGGGATTTTCTCATATCTTAATACATATTATGTTAACCAGTGCTGTAAAAATTCAAACTAATCCAAAATCATCTAAATCGGTTCAGCCGTTCTTGAGTTATAAGCGAGCGTACAGACACCAACTCTCTTTTATTAATATAGATAGGAATAAATTATAAATAGGAATATTCAATGCTATTAAATTGAATGATCGAATTCCGTTCCGCTTGAAAATGGGAAGATTATAAATTAGTCATGTACTTACAAATTAATGTATACATGAGGATAAACGGGCCAGATTCATTACAAGAATTACAAGCCTATAATAATGATGAATGAAATCAACTAATTCCAGTCAATTGAAACGTCCAATTCTGTGCTTTAAAAATTGTAAGGGATTTCAATTTCACTCACGCTGCAGCTAGCATAATCATCGTGCTAATAATAAATTCAAACTCTGTCCCTAAGGAGATTTAATGCAGTTATCAGCTTAGCTATAGCTTAATAAAATCGAGACATGCCTCCAGGAAATTCTTGAGGGTTGAGGTCAACCCTTATCCAAGGCTGGTATTATATGGCTGTTGTTTATTGAAGGGAAGTACGGAGGAGTGATTTAATAGGCAGACCAGAAGCCGTCCTTACTAACACCTCAAATACGGAGAAGAAATTCCACTCGGAGTAACGGACAATTTCTAGAGATATCATGAAAGATGAGTTCGGAAATCACTTGGAAAGAGGAGTTTTTACTGTTATGCTTTACATTAGTAGTGCAATTCTCATAGATTGAATAATCTAAGATCATTGCAATTATTATCATAGTGCTCCATGGAAAAGAATTAGAAGGAAGAAGATGAAGAGAAGAAGAAGTGGAAGGAGAAGATGAGAAATGAAAGAGGAGAGAAAAATGGGAGATTGAAGAAGAAAACAATGAGAGAGAGCATGAGAAATGATAAGAAAACAAAGAAGAAGAAAAAGATGAAGAGCTAGAAGAAAAAAAAGAAAGAAAGCTAGAGGAAGAACAAGAAGAGGGAGAGGAAGAAGAGGGAGCGGAAGAAGCAGCAGCACATAAGAAGAAGAAAAACAACAGAAGAAGACGAAGAAAACTGAGGAGAAGAAGAAGAAGCAGAATAAGGAGGAGAAGAAAAAGGAAAATGAAAAGAATAAAGAACAGAAGAAAAGACAGTGGAAATGATCAAGGCAGACGTCTACTATTTGACTTGCATTACGGTGATAAGAAGAAGTTGGTGGTAAGGTCCTCGAAGCAGGTTTTCAGCGGCGCCGCACTCAACCACCCCCCCCCCTCCAAGAGTGGTACAGCACAAGTGAATAATGCATTGGACGGTGAGATGGATGGATAGGCATGGACTTTCCCCTCTAACACCCCTCCCCCCCACATCTCACCCAGAGTCCATTACATTTGGTATACAGTCTTTCCACCGTCTTAAGGCAATAACTTGTGGCTGACGAGGAAAGCGTTTTATTCAGAGCCTGAAAGATATCTCAGTCACTTATACGCGGGAGTCTTCACCGGGCACAGATTCGAGCTGAGTGCATGAAAGCCTCCACCAGTGGAAGAGTGATAGGCCTACTACACCGCTAGTGAGAGAGCTGGAGAACAATGAAGTTTCTTTGTTTTCTTGACTGGTTGAAGGGTGGAGTGCGATGAAGTACCTGAGAAAATTCACTTGAAGGAATAACAGTCTTATTGTAGAATTGATGAAAATCTTGTAACAAGTGAAAGAGAGATGAATGATATCTATGTCAACTTCCAAATGCCTTTTGAATGTTTAAATTTGAATCTTTCGCCATTCTTTACAGGGAAAACTTGTAGAATTGATTGAAATCTGATCGCAACCAAGTAAGAAAAAAATCAAGTATATATCTCTAGATATATAATTATATAAGAGATATCTATGACAACTTTCGAAAGCTAGCTTTGAGTAATGTATTTCTTTTTGAAATAATTATTCGAGAACGATTTATTATGCCGTGTTCACACTTTTCATCGACATAACTATTCCAGTCGGCTGTCAATGCTCAATTTCTAAAACTTCAGATGTGGATACTCATTCTAAAATGTACTTCTGTGAACAGTAGAACAGTAGAAGATACTAATTCTAAAATGAACTTCTGTGAACAGTAGACCAGTAGAACAGTAGACGTACAATTCACTGTAAGCAAATGAAGCAAATACCAAAAACAATTGTTGCGAAGAAAATGCCAAAAAATAAGTACGGCTGCGTTCTCAATATGAGAACATACAAGTTACAATAGATTTTCATTTCCTACACATTCGTTATTTTCAAGTATCTAGTGGAACGGTCGTTCCACCACCCGTCCCCCCCGTGATACGAATGAAAGACCGGGACCACTATATATTCTGTAACGAACTTCCCTTTGATGTTCGCATGCCGCCATCTCAATTTACGCGGAAGGTAGTGAAAATTTTAAAATGTTGTAATGACATTATTTTCTTAGATTTTTGAGCGCTTTCATTTAAGATCAGAACGAACTTTCTATGATATAAATTTGCGAAGATACTATATGCGGGTATTTTGTCATTTTACTAATTTTGGGATTTTTCAATTTTTTTCAACTTTGAGCACTTGATGTGAAAAATCTGTAATGAGTTGAGATTTCGGACTACCAAAAGCGATTGAAGGCATGTTTAAACTATTTACATTTAAAATTTCAAATCATTTAATGTCCGATTAAGCTCTGTAGCTCTGTCCGAATGAAAATTAAAGTTGCAATTTGAAGTTAGAATTTGAAGCTTTTTATCGAATGTAAACAGGGCCACCCAGGAACATGGCCTAGACACTCGAAATGTGACGTCACGGCTAAGAGGCCTACCACTTCACCATACTGTTCATAAACAGCCACTGATCACAACCAAGTTTGAATATTTAAATTTTTATTATTTAAAAATAAATAAATAGACCTACTTACCCACCAAAAGGTAATTGTGCAGTTGAAATGAACTCGAGACTAGAAAAACCAAACACGAATTCCAATTTCAATGGAGGGATGAGTTGTAAACATGAGTTGTTATGGACCAGATGTGATGACGTCAGCTGCACGTTTAAATTCAGTGTCTAGCTAGACCATGTTCCTAGGTGGCCCTGATGTAAATGTCGCGATCCTAGCGGTTAAAAACTAAAAGTTTCACACTGTTGCCACCGCCAAATTCGACCTTTTCAATAATAGCTCAGTAAAATTGTCATCAAAAATAGGGTCTACCTTGTATGAAATGGGGTGGTCGGTTTCTTTTTTAGTAATGTTTATGGTAGTCCTGGGATGCTAAATCCAAGTTTTAGAACTAGGCAAACTACCGGATCATCTCCAAAAATCGTACAAAATGGCGGAAGTTTGCACTTTTTTTATGTTTGGCTAATATTCACCCTGAAGAATCTGTTTTTCATAGAGGACATTGTACATATTTCTTAAAGTATATCAAATTATCTTCAATTTATCATTGTAGGCCCAACCGTTTGCGAGATACAGCTCTTCAAAGTTCATAAAATTAACGAAAATTTACCCTTTTTTTCAATTTTTCGCAATTTTGACCCTGAAGAATCACTTATTCATATAGGACATCCAATATGGGGTTGAATGTAAATTCAAATACCTACATTTTGATACCTAATCGGTTATTGTAGGCACAACCGTTTGCGAGATACAGCTCTTCAAAGTTCATCAAATTATCGTAATTTTCACTTGTTTTTACATTTGGTCAATTTTGACCTTGAAGCAACACTTTTTCGAATGTGACTTTCAGTAAAGTTTTGAAAGATAATTTAAGAATCTACAATTTGAGACCAAATATATTATTGCAGACCCAATAGTTTGCGAGATGTAGGCCTTCAAAGTTTATCAACTTGTTGAATTTTTCCACTTCTTCTACATTTCTTCAATTATGACGTCTGAAGAATCATTTTTTCATAAAGAACATTCAACTTAATTTTGAAAGCTGATTCAATTACCTACAATTTGAGACTAAATTTGTTATTGTAGGCTCAACTGTTTGCAAAATACAGCTCTTCAAAGTTCATCGAATTATCGTAATTTTTCACTTGTTTTTACATTTGGTCAATTTTGAAAAAAATTTTACAAGGATTTCATTTTTCGATTACAAAATATTTTTTTCATCAAAATTGGTCATGTGACCTATCGTAATGGGTTAAAATATCAATCTAAATTCAAAATCTCAATCTTATTTAACAAACTTTGTGGATAACTGCTTATACATGAATTAATGTTGCTACAATGATATGTCGTTAAAGTCTGGATAGTAAATGATAAGGTGTGATGCAACAGACACAGTCACAACGACTTGTTTGTTCATTCAGTGTTAACCATAACTGGCTTACTTATAGCTAGAATAATTTTGTAGCACCCAAATAGTGAAGATAAAATATCTTTTATCAAATAACATAGCATTTCACTTTAAAAAAAAAATTAACTCTCTCCCCATCCATTGTGTTTGCAGTGTTTTACCTCCATAACAAGAAGGTGATTGAAAAAAAAACTGATATCCTCTCCAAAAAATTCTCCAAAAAAGAATTCGACACCCGTCCCCTACCCCCGACCCTATTGAAAACGCTGGTGTGGAAACTAAAATTTGTGTACCAAAGAAAAAATCCAAAAAAATGTATAAGCTTTCAGTAAGAAAATGTTTTGATATAGCCTAAATAAGAAACCCGTCTCCCTCTGCAATATACATTTATACATACAATATAATAATTATGTGTAGCCAACCTAAACAAAAGTGAAAACTCTGTTCTGGAAGCCATTGACATTGAAGAAAAAATTTGGAAGAAATTTTGGGGGAGGGCGAGGGCGCTCAATAATTTAGAAAATTCATAAAAACTTGTTAGCTCAAACACTGAGAGTATGATTTCTGAAAGTTTAGCATATTTCTAATTCGTGATTTTAAGTGGGTGAGATTGTTTAACGACTGAAATTAAAATGTGTAATTTTAAATTACATTTATTATATTGTATAATAATGTTGTATAATATTTATTGTATAATAATGAGTATTCAACTTTTGCCCTCGCCCTCCCCCAAAATTTCTTCCAAATTTTTTCTTCAATGTCAATGGCTTCCAGAACAGAGTTTTCATTTTTGTTTGGGTTGGCTACACATAATTATTATATTGTATGTATAAATGTATATTGCAGAGGGAGACGGGTTTCTTATTTAGGCTATATCAAAACATTTTCTTACTGAAAGCTTATACATTTTTTTTTGGATTTTTTCTTTGGTACACAAATTTTAGTTTCCACACCAGCGTTTTCAATAGGGTCGGGGGTAGGGGACGGGTGTCGAATTCTTTTTTGGAGAATTTTTTGGAGAGGATATGAATATTTCACAAGGATAATAGAACTCAGCTGTGAATAAATAAGGAAGAAATCTAGTTAAAATATTTTTCAGTCGTTAAACAGATTTAAAGATCGCACACGTTGTGGAATTCTTCATATATATAATAATAATAATAATAATAATAATAATAATAATAATAATAATAATAATAATAATAATAATAATAATAATAATAATAATAATAATAATAATAATAATAATAATAATAGTAGCGATTGAATAGTTATTTTATTGTTTCTACTCAATAACAATTTTAAGATTGTAGCTAGGTCTTTCTACTTGATCTTCCAAGTCTCAACAGGGATAGAAGAGGTATATATAGAAAAGAGATAACAAGATATATCGAAAAGAAATGAAAAACATCTAATACAAGACAAAAGAAAACTATAAACTCGAGATTAAGATAAATGGAGTATGTAAAAATGGAATAGAGAAAAGTCTGAGAACGATAGACCAATCACGAACAAGATCCAAGTATTAAGACCACGCCCCCAAGCTCATCCCACTCTCTTCATTGGTCAACAATGAAGATGCACGTACTTCTGAATTCTGCCGGTAGATCTCAGTAGTTACAATGTGATTGTCAACTTTTTTCTCTTTTTTCTCATGTAGATGGCAGCAGTAACTGAGTAATGTTACTTATATTATTGTTCGACAAAAGAGAATAGTTTATATATTTTGAGTTTGTAATACTCATAGATAATTTAGAAGTAAAATCTTGAATTCTGTCAATAACAATACGTTGAATGCAATTCATGAAAAACAATTAGTTTATTTGAATTATTCGTACTAGAACAAGTTTCAAGAAATAAATGGATTGGTTTGGAAACCAAGTAAAAACGTAAAGTAAAATTGAATAATTGAAATAAATGTTATTAGATTTTAGAGCGTTTCAATTCAGAAATAAACAGATCTCTGGAACATACAAATACAAAGAGTGAATAAATTCTGATGCCGCTTTTACGTGAACGTACTGAAGTAATCTAGTTGCTACAGCGATTATTTACTACCAATTATCAACTACAATGTATTTTCTGCTGACTCCTTGTCATAGATAATTGTTATATAACTACTATTCATTACTACAAAAATAAAGATACTCATACTGCACCAGTTGCATGAACAGTGTGCGATTTCAGTTGTATGCAGTTTTAAGTGAATTTCATTCTATCAAATCTGATTCCGTTCAACTTTTACCCTGATTCAGTTAAACTTTGTGTTGCTTAACAATCTCAGTTTTACAAATTTCTTAGTGCAAAAATTTTTGTTAGCATTGAATATTCCTACTTTGATACTTGAGTAATGTTTGTCAAGAAATTATCTTCGATCTTTTCTGGATATTTCTGTTGAAAACAGAAATTGTTTTTATTACATAGATCAGGTAAGTTCTAGATAAATTCAATAGAACCATGGGATTAAGACTCTCACATTCATATTTAGTGAAAAATTTCTTCTCCACCTCTCACCATACATGCAATCGATGAAACAATCCCCATATTTCACTGGTCTATCAAATATTTTATTCCAATTTCTAATCTCTCTTCACATCGCATCAACATGCACTTTATAATTGCAGTACAAAACCCATCGCGTTATCGCGTTGTAATTTTTCACAAAAATCGATTGCTCAAGCCACCTGGAACCCTGAATTAATGAGCATGTTTTGTCATTAAACCGTTTTCAGTGACTGATTGAGTTTTGGACCAAGTTTGAGTTTTAAATCGACCAAGCTTTTAAGCTTACAGTTTTTCGATTTTTCCTCACGAACCTCATTAATGTCTACTTAATAATCTACATTAATAATCTACCCAATCAACTATTGAATTTCAATGAATATACAACATATTATGAATAATAGAAGTAGATAGCTTACTTCTAGAAAAAATTAATAATTCTATTTTGAAGTTGAAACTCGAATTTTTATCAAGTATCCTTCCTACTTACAATATATTGTGCTTCTAAAGTCCATTATCATTGATGGTGGATTGAACGTTGAAGTTATTTATATTTGCAGTTTAGCCTATATAATCATTGATCAACATTTTCTCCACTTGTTGAGATGAACTCAACTTGTACATTCAGTTCAATGTATATTGAGTATTGTATATAGTGTATTTTTCAGTGTAAGTTGTACATAATTGTATATTGAGTTTTACTAACAATCAGAATTTTTTGTTTCTCAAGTGTGTGGAATGATATTTAAAAATCATGCTCTTCATTTGTATTAGTTCTCGAAGTTCCTTTATAAATCTAAATCAAGCAACTTCATCAACAGGCCTAACAGTATGCTAACAGTTGATAGAAAGCTTCATCAAATTCTCATCTACGTTCAACTCTGGGAGTCGGTCCATTAATTACCTTACCCTATATAAATAACGATACACCTTGATTGTTTGCTTGAATTCACCCATCAGCTTCTTCCCAAACTCAAAAAGTCAGATCCAGTAATCAATATAAGTTTTTGAAATTGATGTTGATTCACATTTGGGTGGACAATATTGATTATTTCTTCAGAATAAATTATTCTCATCTTAATTTTTTGAGACGTTTTGATTAAATTCAAGGTGAATACAGCCTTTTCCATATTATCATGGTATTCATCCTTCTACCATTATTGTTAATTCCAAAATTTATCAGTACATACAGGTACCTATATAATTATGCATTTACCAGTAGTTGCAAAAAGTGAATAGAATGTAGTCGATCGACAGAATCATTTGAGAATGATTACCATAATTAGGTGAATCATATAATATTTCAATAACTATTTTACAGAGTTATCTTATCAATAGTTTTCAAACGTATCTACTATTTCTGGATATAGGATGATTGGGAACACCTTTAGTTTCTAAACTCTACAATAGCAACCAGTCTGGTGAATTTACATATATCTAAATTCCATTGGTGAATTGAGTACATCAAGCAATACGTACATAGATAGATTGATCGATTGCCTCATATCTGTCCATTATTGACCAGGCCCACTGCTCCCAACCGGAATTTAACTGAGTGCAATTCAAGTACCTGGTATGGCCCATAACAAACGCCTTATCGCCCACTGCACCTGTTGCTATCCTTGTGTCTATTACTCATTTTCAAGAGACAGGAACGGGAGGCTCCAGGAAGTCGATTTCTGTTGATAGCTGAGGAAGCGGGAGCTCGATTCATGTACTCAGCCAGCTGAGAGGAGTTCGAACTCTCACAGGGGACTTAAAAGCGAGCAATCACATTGTGAAGGCAAGTCACGACAGCCGAATCGTAAAATATGCCCGCAAACTCCTAGTTTAAAGCACTCTGATATCCCTAACCTCACTCCCTTCAAATATACCCTCACATACTCACTCCCTTATTCACAAATACACACACTCTCAGTATTCTCTTCCTTTTCCTATTTTCCCTCCTTCTCCCTAAATATTCTATCTCTCTCTCACACACACAAGCTCTCTCCACCCTATTTTACTCTCCTTGTCTCTCTCACATACACTCTCTTACTTACTGCCACCAATCACTCACCAGCAACCGACTGCATTAAAATCGAATACCACTCACTGCCTATTATTCAACTCAACGTGATTGAAAAATCTTTCTACTTTCGTCGTTGTTCAGAAAAATTGCGTTGGAATAGGTCAGTAACAGAAGAACGATTATTCTAAAGGGATATGAAGAAGTAGAAAGAAGAAGTAGAAGAATGAGAAAAAGATTGAAAAGTAGGAGAAGAAGGAGGTGATGAGAAGAAGGAGGAGGAGAAGGAGATGAAGAAGGGTTTTTTTATTTTGCAGTCAATAAGATTTGAAAGATTAGTAGCATGAGCTAACTCGTAAGCTACGGAATAAAACAGTACAGAATATAATATGTCAGATATGTGTTATCCGAACAAAGAGTTTAGTATAGAATGTGGTTAAATAATCCATACTACTGTTAATACCAGTGTACTAGAGACTTTGTGTGGAGTTGTGAGATGAAACCTTATCAACAGTACTTTAGACTACTAACTACTAGATTCATGAAACCATGAAACTGTCTATTCATCAACAATTGCGTACTTGACTGGGGATTACGCCTTATTAGAATTTGTGAATGTCTTACGGGAAATAATACAATAACACTGGGAAGGTCTTAAATCTACAATCTGCACCTTTTATCTATCTTACCTACAATATATGAACAGGAAATTAATCACTAAAAAGTGATTTTACTATTCGGAAACGAATTTATTATCTCCGAAACGAAATAAATCATTAAATCATATCAAGGATAGGATTCAGAGAGTCGTCTTTTTTTCTGTGCTCATTTACTGTATAAGAATATACAACTCATATTGTGTTATGGGATTCAGTTTCCAAGGAAAGTCCACAAGAAAGATTATTGCAGTAGATATTATTTTGTTCAACCAAGGAACCGAGCTATAAAAGTTTTGCCACTCGACTTATGTGAGGTCCATCAACTTTGAAGAACTTCCAATGAACTACTTACTACATTGGAAATATTGCACCAATCGGAGACAGAATCAGAAGATAAGAAGAACAGAAGAAGTGTAAGTGATTGCTCACGAGATAACATCTGAAAGAGATCCCAGCGGAGCGTTCTTTCCATTGTAAGTTGATTTAATTTGTGCTAAGAAATGCTTTACCTCTCCACGGCCATTTTCCCTTCCAATTTTCCACGCTAGAGAGCAGTGAGCCAGCTTTATTAAAGCCCTTCACTGCCAGTGAATTAACTTCTTTTTCTTATACACTTTTCCTCCCCTCCCTCTTC
Organism: Laodelphax striatellus; assembly: GCA_017141395.1. Classification (NCBI taxonomy): domain Eukaryota; kingdom Metazoa; phylum Arthropoda; class Insecta; order Hemiptera; family Delphacidae; genus Laodelphax; species Laodelphax striatellus. Next base: position 27,464,831 of record CM029534.1, read on the forward strand.
CTCCCCCCTCCACCGCCATAAAGGCAAGAAGCAAGACTCAAGTCCCTTCTCTCTATATCTCATATCGAATACTTTCATAGCTTCCCTTCGTTCGACCATCTTGCTCACCAACACACACTCACAACTTGCAATCAAAAAGGTTTCTTCCTTGAACAGATTTTTATTACTGTATTGTCATTTTGTTGTATCATCTTTGTCCTTTTACTACTGAATGTTCTCTATTAGGTCAAGTTATAATCATTCGATTCCCCATGAGAAACAAAAATAATAATTGTCTAGAATTTTAATTTTATATAGTATTATACTTTTGAAATCTTGGTAGGTTGAAAGAAGATAGGTCCAAGCCTACTATGGGTTGGAAACCCAAGCCTACTACAATAAGCAGTTCACAGCGCATCTCACGCTTTACAATGTGAAAGCAGGAAGAAAAAGCATCATTACCATAACATGAACAGAAAATGGATTTTGTAATAAATAATTTGTGTGTTATAAAAATAGTAATAAATAAACTAAATAGACTCATACTGATTTAATAAATGAAATTAATCATTGTGAGATAGAAAATAACAAAAAAGACACAAACAGTAACCAAAAATCATGATGAAACTGAATTAGTTGTGTTGTGCTCGCTGCATCTAATCTGATCATTTGAACCGTAATTGATATCATTCATAGTTACCATAGTTATCTCCAAAACCTGTAGAATGTTCAATTGCCTGCCTTTTCATGGCAAAGCAGAAACTCTACATTTTCCTCGGTCTCGAACTAATGATAATTTGCAATCAACCGTTCGACAAAGTTAGAATCCCCACTCCCAAATTTGTGATTGTAGAACAAACTCTAGTCTTCATATTCGATATTTTAGTGATATGATGGAACGCGAATTAACAAATAAACTTTCCGAGTCAAGTTGTGCAATGAGTTGTCCTATTTTGGACTTAATAGAAGTTGTTCAAATATTGCGTGAAGTGCAAGAAATGCGATGCAATTTTCCTGTCATGAATTACAAAGTTAAGAATTAATTGGAACCCTCCTCAATTTTAGAGCAGCCAAAGCTCATTTCATAATGGAATCTAAAAAAGGAAGAAACACAGATGAAATTGTTTTAAACCAAGTATCACAGAATATTCAAAAAGAGTTTATTCTATCTCGAGGATTCCGTGTTTTCTCATTTCTTCTTTTATTTCCTTATTTCTTATTTCCTTTTGGCCTCTGAAGTGGAATACTCACTCATTCCTAAGAAGCTTCAATTAATTATCGTTGAAATTGGTCCGCTAAAGTGCCAGCAAAATCTAATCAGAGAGACGTCTTCTGTCACTGTAAGACGAGACGCCTTCTGTTAGTGGGAAGTGCTGGCAGACAGTAAATCGAGCACTTCCACAAGAACAGCTTTTAAAGTTCTTTACAAGTGCATGACAGGAGTGGGAACTTGAAGCAAGTAAGTAACATCTTACTAATATTTGAACTTCTTGAGAGTAAAGGAACAATATTGAACTGCCAATCAATCATTTTACCTGTTACCTGACATTACCTATCACCAAACACTCAAAAATTAATGGATACTACAAGTAAAAGTGAAAATATGCTACAAGAAAAGCGCAAGGTGGATTATTAAAGAATGAACACTCTCGAAATATTTCGCTAGAAAATAGGCTATCAACTAGTGTTTACTGACTCTACTCTTAGAAAATGATAAATGATAAGAATATTTAATGATATATGGAATAGTCACTCGTTCTATTCACATTTTCAGATCTTCATCTCAAACTCTTGAACAACTAAGTGAAATTTGAATAGTGGAAATCGAATAATCTGAATAAATGTATAAATATTATGATAATTAGAATATTAAATATTCACTGTTAAAATATATTAAACTACACAATATATTCCATAATCTGGGTGTGAATTTTGATTATTGAGAATAAAATATTCTGAATACATTATAGGCTATTTATTACATTTTAAGTGGGGTTGATATTTTTACAATAAGTACTGTCTTGCTTCCAAGTATTTAAAAACAGAAAAATTATTATATTCATGAGGTACGAAGGCTTCAAGTAGAGTGCTCAATTCTTCATACTTGAAGACTTCGATTAGAACTCATTTTAGATCTTGATACTGCGTCGAAAAGCGATTTACACAAACAAGTAGTGAAATCAATTAAAGTTTCTTCCTCCTTTTCAGCTCACTCAAGAAGAATAGAACAGTGATTATAACAATGCTATCATTCGCGTCGTGATAAAAACCTCAAGTGAACTACAAAGAGTTTATAGAAAATAAGGAAATCAGATGAAGAAATACTTCTATTCAACATCCATGATTTCACTCTTTGAGTAGTTGTGAATGTGATATTGTGGTAGTTATCCATAATAAATGAAAAGACAAGATGTTGTCAAACCACTGATTTTTTACCGGTTTCGGTTGTTACACCATTATCAATCTCTGGTAAACTGAAAATTTAACGTACAGAGCAGCCGTATTTATACTAACGGTAAAGCACCGCTATTGGTAGACGCTCTAGCCAATGACCGTGAACGGCTGCCATTGGCCTAGACACGCTCCTCCCCGATTAGCGTTTCATTCAAACATTACAAAATGGCGATTCAAAAAGAAAACACAATTGAAGAACAATATATAGCTACAATAACCTAAGAAATCAGTGGTTTGACAACATCTTGTCTTTGAAATGTTTCTTCCACTTCCTATGTTTGCTGCTCCTGCCGGGAGGCCGCTTAACGGCGTTCGGCACCTGATTGCTGCTCATTTTGTTTCAGAGCACATAAACCAATGTTGTTTATGCGAACAGCTTGCTAAATTGCTTGTGACTATAATACTCAAATTCTTTCAATAGATGATGATCGACTACTGCCAATTTCCAACCAATACCAAATCCCGCCTATGGCTTAATTGCAAATTTGCAATGAAGATAAATAAGAAAAGAAGAAACCAGAAAACAGATTTAGAGATAAGGAGAGAAATTGCTCAGGGCGGCAGAAAAATATAAAAAAGAGACAAATGTGCAACCAGGAGGATGGCCATCCACCAGTTACACACTTAAAAGAGAGAGGCACAAAGCTAAGTCACTGGAAAGGTGCCTGTCTAGGAGAAAAGAGGATACCAGAGCTTGATGAAGAAGAAGAAGGATGATGGAAGAAGGGCTCTGGAAGGGGGTTCCCTTTTAGTCGCCTCTTACGATATCAAGCAGGGATACTGTGGGAGTATTCTAGGCATTATCTTGTATACTGAGTCCATCTTGTTTGACTCAGTCCCCCTACCCACAGGGGTCAACTTAGCTCTTGACGATGCCATACTCTGGCTTGATAATCTTGTTTGCCAAACATAGTACAAACTATGTATTTTGTCTTATTTGAATTGTTGTTCTATTCATGTAATAATTATTATGTTATGAATGGTTGTATTATGTATCATATATAGATTATTATCCTTGTATTTTTGCTGCTCGCACCATACGCATACATACATCTTGTCTTTCCATCCATGATTTCAATGAACTGCGATTGAAAGAGATTTCCTATCATTCTTCCAAGAAGAAAAGCTTCTGATGCAATTGAAGCTTCTGATGAAGAAAGAGAGCTGATGCAATTGACAACCATTCAAGTATTTTCATTGTCTTCTGAATACTGCATTACTGTAGAATAACTGCAATACTGCAGAATAACTGCATTGTCTAAGCAGCTGTTCCCTGTAAGCCAGATCAAGTGCAAATTGATCTATGCAAAAAGATGAGAGAATATAAGTAGAGGAAGTTCTTTTTCTCTAATCTCTGGATAAAACAAGGGTGGAAAGAAGCTTTGATGGAATAGCCTACTCGTATATTGTGTGATGAGAAAACACTTTAAGGAAGTTGATTTTGCAATTTTTGATATTTGATGGAGAAAAAAGAGGCTAAACCAAAATGAGTGTTGAAAAAATAAAACATTCTGTTTCCATGGCGAAATCAAAAGAATTAGTTTGTCACTGAACCACTGAACAATTTTACTCATATCTTTGAGTCTACATAATAATATAAAGACTGGAGTGGTCCGTAGCCGAGGGCGATAAGCGCCTGTCTGATAATCCAAAGGTTCCAAGATCGAATACAGTTGCCGGAACGGATTTTGACAGAAACGGCCACTCCCGTCTTTCGGAGGAGACGAAAGCCGTCGGTCCCGACTGCCTAGAACAGTCACCATCAAAAAAAAATATCATTCTGAACTGAAAGTATCACCTATGAACCATCTTGGCACCTGAATTCTTGAATAAAAATGAATTGTTATGTCATTTATTAGTTGCGATTCAATTATTAGCTGCGAATGCAAAGACCTCTTTCTTCTTATTTTTCGGCAAAATGTTCCTGGAAAAATTTCTATTGTAGCAGTCACTCTCCAACTTCAAATCAAACTTCAATAAATGAAACTTTTTGACAGGTTTTCCAATGAGAATTTGACAAAAATGAGACACAAAAGAGTTCTATGCGTTGAGGCTAACAAAATTGAAACATACTGAACAGACGACAATCATTTTCAATTGTTGGGCAAAAGGCTTTTACAACAGATTGAAATAGGAAGTTATAGAATAAAAATAGGAAGTTAAGAATAAAATCATTATGTCGAGCCTACCATCAACAGAAGCTATAGTAACCGTCATCTATATTAGTCGAATCTGTTAGATTGAAATCTATATTTGGTGTTATAATTTTAATCGAAATCGAAATTCAGGGTTAAATTCACCATTGATTTCTATATTAACAGGGAAAAAGTAGATTTTTTAGTTACCTAATGAGTTGTCTGGAGTTGGTATTATAATTTGTATCGAAATCTAGTGTAGAACTCGCCATTGATTAGATTATAGGAAATCATATCATAGGATTACAGGAAATCATTGATAGGATTATAGGAGATTATAGGATTATAAAGAGTTATTTTATTCATTCTACTGATCAGTTTTCCTAAGTGTTATGTATGGAAATATTAAGGGTTGAACTCAAAAATATTTCAAAATCTGCAATATAATTATAAAATACTTTTACAAATACTTATAATAGTTTTTTTTAGTTACCTAATGGGTTGTCTGAAGTTGGTGTTATAATTTGTATTGAAAACTAGTGTTGAACTCACCATTGATTAGATTCAGAGAAAGTAAGAACTATTTGATTTGTCTACCAGATCAGTTGTCTAAATTGGTGCCAGTAGCGTCATTTCACCAAAACCTTGGGGGGGGGGGGGTCGTTTGCTGGATAAAATGCTCATTTGTACATTAGCTTGTACAGAATATTTTCTGTAACCCAGGAATCAGGGGGGGGGGCATATGCCCCTCCCCTTGCCCTCCCCAAATGATGCCCCTGATTGGTGCTATAATTTAACTCAAAATTCAGGGCTAAGCTCACCTCGTATTGATTTCATTCAATACGAGGATGAGCAGGAGAAAGTGATTTTATTTGAGTTACCTGATGTCTGAAATTGTTGTAATATGCAGGATGGCAGCGGCCAGAGACCAACCGACACTGGGCTCGCTGTTCACCAACTGCCTGCAGCGATGCCGCGAATCAAGGAAGCTGGTGCTGTTCATAGTCGCCATAGCTCTGCTGCTCGACAACATGCTGCTTACCACAGTCGGTGAGTTGCTTCCTTCCTCTCAAACAAAACTATTCTCAACTGCAACAAATGTTTACTAAAATTAGTCGGGGAAACAATAATCTCAAAACTCTCTAATGCAACCAATGATTCCACAGATTAAATTAGAGAAATAACCTCCAAACCGTGGCGAAGCGTGGTATACTTATTTAGTCATCGCCGGGTATATTTCCTATAGGATAGTACCTATAGGATATTTCCTATAGGATATTTCCTATAGGAGATATACCCGGCGATGACCAAATGAGTATACCATGCTTCACCACTACCTCCAAACTCTCGAATCCTCGAATGCAATTAATAAATCGCGCAGATTAGACTACCCCTTAACAATGACTACCCCTGAAACCAGTCGAATTATTTCCACGGGTTATTTGAACGTGTGTGTCGTGTTTTTGCTTTCAAGATTGAAAGCCAGTTGCACGAAAAGTCAATGAATTTTACCGTCAAAAAGGACATGATCTTATTCAGCTTAGTCCAATAACTTTTTTTTTCTTTTTTTGAGGATGATGCCCACATGAGCTCTAGGCTTGTGCGTGGGTAATAAGTGGGGTGATGATGAGATATGACGACTACTTTTTAGGCAGTCGGGACCGACGGCTTAACGTCTCCTCCGAAAGACGGGAGTGACCCTCATTCTGGCCCAACTCCTACAATTTTCTTGAATGAGGGCCTGTCACATATTTTCGAAAGTATATTGTTATTTTGTAATTTATTACAATAGTTTGAAGGCCAACCCTATTAAAAATTTCTGAGATGATTAATAATGTGTATTAATAGATCAATCGTTGAAGGAGACGAATGATTCTTCTGTGAATGTGAATTGGTTCTTTCAATTTCGTTTGGAATTGAATCGGCTTGGAAACGAATTCTGTAACAATTCGAAAAAGAATGAAAATATATTTTATTCGGATATTAATTATTAGGCTATATAATTATATCAGGGTATGTTTAATATGCGGAGTTGGGACTCTCTACCTCTCAACCTATATTCCAATTGAATAAATCATTATTACAATTACAACAATACATTAATTTCATAACCAAGGTACCTGATGAATTTTGTAAAAATTAGTTTAAAGAAGAAGAAATAATAACATCTTCCTCCTCTAAAATCATTAATTTTGATAACTTCACACTGTCTCATTATTATCCTTCACAACCTACGAAAAGGTTATCGGACCAATATTTACAAGCTCGAAAGTGTTGGGGGAATATTTTGCACGAGACCCATCCAGTTTTGAAACACTCATCAGTGGATGAAACCTAGAGCCAGAGGGCAAGGCAGGGGCAGGCACGATGTCCATCCATTAACACGCCACCACACAGTTCGCCAATTCACTGGACCGAGTATCGTGAAAGCGATGAAGCTGGGTGGAAAAAGAGAGAAAAATGGCGAAGGAAAGAGGTGGAAAAGGGTTAGAGAAGGAGGGTAGAAAAGGGGACGTAATTTAAAACGAAGGATTCACAGTACAGAGACGTTTTCACGTCATAGCGGCGTATATCGATTCGGCCCTATTAACGTGCAGTTCGCAACTCTGTTACTTGTTTTGTCGACTGTTTTGATTGATTCAAGTAGGACAGTCATCTTAAACATTGATCAATGAGTATGAAGATCAATAAATCTGTTCATTAACCATCTATGAATTCCCAAATACAATTGTATACCTATAGATTCAAGTAGGATAGTAATCTTAAACATTGATAAATATATTTTATGATTTATAAATCTCTTAAACAACCATCAATGGATTCCCAAATAGAGTTTGAAAGTATGTAAATAGGCCCGCTTTGAGTAATTTTTCCTGAAGAATTCCTTTAAAGATTCCTAATGAATTCAACCAGAGATAACTCAGAGTTCTGTGATAATTTATTCATCTTTAATATTTATCTTCAAATATACACTTTTTAGTGTAAAAAAACTTGTTAGTCTCGTGACTAATAATTATTGAAGGTTCTCATCCTAAGGCTACGAAGAACTTGAATGGGACGATAGGCTTAGGCTACATGTTAAACTGTGATTACGAATAAAGTATAAGCTCAAGAAGACAGCTCTGTTAATATTGACAGAAGGTGGCCGGAAGGTTTCATTGCAAAATGAAGGATAATGAACTAAATAAATGTGAATCTTGCCATCCAACCTATTTTACCAATCTTGGAGTCTAGCTAATTTGGAGTATCCAGCAATTTTGAGAAAATCTACCATGTGATAATATAGGGATGATGACGCTGATCTTTTTTGTGAAAAATTATTATACAAAATTGAAAGACTTTCAGTTTCCATATCCGTAAAAAAAACTTGACCAATTCTCAGATCAACCAAACGATAATTCAATATTCAGAAACAAGACAGAATTCTTCTTGCTTGGTCTCCAAATGGAATTTCTGATCTAGAAATAAAATACAAAAAGATATTATCAATTCCACTATTTAATTTCCATTATTTTCTTTACAGCACAGGACCACGGTTTCGTGGCTACACCAGTAATATTTTCAACCCAAAAAAATGTGACTGGTGTAGCCACAAAACCGTGTTCCAGTGCTGTAAAGAATAAAATAGTGAAATTGACAATACCTTCTAATGTTTTATTTCATTATCAATCAGATTTCTACAATAATTAGTTTCAGTTCTAGTTTGGTTTTGCAAAGGAAAGAAAAACGTTGCTGTAATCGGATTTGTTCAATGTTATGCAGTTTGAGTTAATACAATTGAAAATGAACACAAAACATTGAACGTATTTGTACGACTGGTCGTTTCCAGTTACTTCTAGTTGTTTGAACGGTGCATTGGATAAGTGCCATGCTGCTCTAGAGGCCAGGGTTCACCAGTGGTGATCTAAATTACTTGGAAAACAGCGTTCAGTTCAACCGTTCTGTGATTTCGAGTCGGACATGTTTTATGCATTTTCCTTCTCCCCATTGCTACTGGCTAGCTTTCCTTAGCTGAGGTAGCCGTAAGAGGAAAAATAAAATGAATGGCTTTCACCGCTCATTGCATTACATTGCAATGCAACAGGGCCGCATTTTTCATCGGGAGATAAATAGGATTGCTTTTTGTAGTTCTGTTGGGAAGTAGGATCGACAAGATCGCGGTAATGTAAGAACATATTTATCAATTCGAACATTATTCGTCATATCAACTAGTATACTGAGTACTGAAAGGGTTGTAAGGAGCTTGATTAAAATTATAAGCAATATTAGAAAAATGGGAAAAAGGCAGTACCTTTGAATAGTACAACTTATTCATAGGACATAGTCATTCATATTACCACCATCAAAGAAATAGAAACTTTTGATATTTTTGAGAGTAGCTCACTAAATGAATAAAGAGAACAGAGGCCTGTTTCATGAAAAAAAATCAATTTTTTTCAAGAGTAAAATCACTTACAAGATCATCACGTTTATTTCATAGGCCAAGCTATTTGTTCCTGTATTGTAATATTTCATGATTACATTCAAATATTAATTTAGATTAGAATTTTTCATGAATTCTATCAGTTTATCAGTTTATCCTTGTTCAGGAACAAATTTCCGAGGATCGTAAAATGAGAGCATTGCTGCTGACACCAAATTTAATTTGGACCGTGCCCTGAATAATTTCAGAGTGCAATTTTTGGAACCCTATATTAACGTGATAGTGATAGATAAACATGAAATATGAAACAGAAAGAGGAAATCTTTTTTTTTTGTTGTTGAGGGAGTTCAATTATTAAAACAGCAAAAAGGAAAAGAGTACGATATTCGATTTTCCGGGAGGATTGCTCAATGTTAAAATTCTAGTACTTGAGAGACTATAGACAGATTAATAATAAAATTGTCCTTGAATTTCTTTCTACTCTGATATGGAGAAATAGTGTAATATATCTCAATTCATTGTACTACATTATATAGTTCATAATATCAACCATTTATAAAGTTATCACTCATTTAAAATCTCATTTTAAATTTAGAATCCCTCATAGAAAAAATGTAAGAAATCCACTATCACGCTACAAGCATTGAGGTTTGAATGAAGAGCGAGTCTCTTCAAGGGAATGAACATGTAACACAAGGCAGTAAATAATGGGTAGGATTATGGGGATGACCATCAACAAAATTAAGGGGCCTAGATCGGAACACAACAGGGAATGACCCATTAGTAACAGCAGCAGTAACAAGCTTACAAGCTTACACTGGTTGGTCAAAGAACTAAATGAACATGAAGTAATGAATGGTATTGATTATTTTTCGCAAAACTCCAATCTCGGTATGAGTCAAATAATGACAAATATATGATAATAATTGAACATTTATTTTGTTATTGCACTCTACTACTTTCATCTAGCATTCAAAATGGGAATTAGAATTTGATTGGCCCTTCCAGACGAATTTTCTGTAGAAAAACTGCAGTAAAAACAACAAACTATTAGTGGAAATTAGCTCATCATCTCTTATATAAAACTCTATTTGAGTTGTAATCAATAATCACATATGAAGCAGCTATCATTTTTATCATTTTGCATTAAATTTCTTGTGCATTGTATCTACTATTAAATAGGCCCATGATGAAATTTTAGTCCAATTACCACAAAATGTTATTGTCCTGATCTCACTGCTATTTCAGCGGTATCGACAACTTTTCAAAGTAAAACTGAAAGTACAGGCCTACAAAAAGTCACTATCCACAATTCTCAGTTCTCATTCATTTCAAGTAGAGCTTGATTGCAGCGGCACCATCTATGAAAATGTCGTGACAATAGTCGTTCTAGTTCATCCCTTGAGAATTTCTCCTATTCATGCTTCTTTTGTTTCATATTTGAAAGCTTTGTGTGCCTTTTGTGTGGTATTTGTGGTATACCGCTTTATTGGAAGTAAAAGCTGTGAATTATTTGTCACAATGGAAGGAAAATATTTCTAAATGCCACTCAAAACTATGTAAGTGATTGCAGTAGAGCAGTCTGAGAGCAAAGTAGCCAAACAAATATAATATACCAATCTTGCTATCCAAACCAGTAGGGTGACAAATAATTTTCAATCGCTTGAGACTCAAGAGATTGGAAAAATAAGATATGAATTTAAAATGAATAGAGAAATCCCCTAGTTACCTATTATTTATTTCACTACCTATTATTTAACCTATTATTCAACCACGTCATGTATATGAATCCTCACTTTCTCAACAAATTAAAGAGCTCTTCGATTGATTAATACTTTGTAAGTCCTTATAAAAGAACCTCTAGACTGTATCAGCTTTTGTCCTCTTTAGATCCACTCTCACGATTTGAAACAATACTTTCTAGTTCAAAAAACCTTGATGAACACCTCTACCAGTTCATTAATTCACAATCGAATTTTTACATTTTAATTAATTTCTTGGTGAATTTAAATAGTGGAGATTTATTATTAGAGAATTTTCCTGCTGCCTTTCGTCGTAACTCTTTTCAATTTCTACAGCAAAAGAATCGTTTCTAGCCAAGCGTTCGTTCAAGGGCTAAGCTGTCTGCAACTCTAATCGAGTGGAATAGTTGCCCTGCAGCAAATGCTGCCCTTTGCTTAAGCTTAGTTCAAGCTCCCACTCGGTTTTCGACCCCCACAAAGGCACAAAGGAAAGTTTACATTTGCCAGAGCCGCTAAGTTTTCTATCAGGTTCACAAATCATTCCCTACTAAATAGTCGCAAGAAATTTTTTCAGGAAACTTGATTAATTTAGAGGGAAGTTTCATGTGAAATAGACATTGTCAAATAGGACATTGAAATATCACAGATACAATTCAGAGGAAATTCATAATAGCAAACCCTCTGTACATACAGACTCAAGAACCGTTTAAAATAAAAAAGAAGGAATTCAAGAGCACACAGTAGAAGAGTGAATAATTCTAAAAATGTATTATTTTTCTCATATAATTATAGTATTAATTGAGATTCACAAGTTATGAATAAAAATTAGCTACTTATTGCTTAGAAAAGCAACTATTTTTTATGTGTAGCGCAGAAAAAATACTAAATCAAATAACATTTATAAATAATATAAACAAATATTAATACATTCGAATTGAATAGATTTTAAACATTATTCCATTACATACAAAATTCAATTGAAAATTGAAAATATTTCTTTTTCAGAGAAAGGGTATGAAACAATACAACTGAATTTTCTAAAACTAGAGGAAAAGTTATAGATTATTTGATGACACAAAGTCGTTAACAGAAGGAGAATTGGATTACATGAGATGGAGCTGAATTGAATAAATTTTTCAAGATGTAAGAATATGTCTTTTAATATTGCACAATATTATATAGTATCAACATTCGAGATATCAGTACAACAAAGTCAGCTAGAAAAAATGAACACTACAGTTCATTGCGCACGGAAATATAGGGTTCTGGGAGAAATAATAAAAATTGAAATAATGTTATTCATAAGGAAATAAGAACCGATAATTTTACTCGTATTTGTGAGCTCTAGCTTCCTTTCAACATTGATAAAAATTTCAGTAATTGAATTTTCAATTTAATGTTAGAAAGCATGCATTTCATCTTCAGACTTCATTGAACAAACATATCATTTGAGTCAAGTAGACTGGACTTGAAAATATGATCAGTAAATTCAGCATAAAACAAACGATTTCTTCATTGAAAGATACTCGTTTTCAAAGAGATAAGAACCTCCTACGAATTATTACTGAAGCCTGGTCTACATTCAGCTAGTCTCTTGAGTTTTTATTAAAAATACCATTATTTTTAATTGTATTCTGATTTGCGTTTGTAGTTCGAGAAGTCAGTAGCAGTAGTTTCCCATCTAGAGCAGAGTCATTAAGGTATACAGATCAAGTAAGCAGACAGCGGACTACAATTTCCGACTCTTGATTTATACAAGAAAGTTGCAGAGACTATATGATAACAACGACATATCGTTTTGTGAATTTACATTGATGATAGTGTCGGTAGAATTTGAAGGGGGATGATAGGGAGGGAACGGTTAGAGAGGGGGAGGAGGTTGATTTTTGTCACCAAGAGAAGGAGGGGTGAAAAGCAGCAACGAGTTGTTCAGATTTGAATTTGAAATGACACGGCATCATCAACGCCGAGTCAAGTATTTTGGGAAATCAATACGACGACAGGTTAGGTTAGGTCGGAGGGTGGGGGAGGGGGTCTGGAGCCCCCCGAGGCACTAACGGACCACGGGACCTCGTCCAAGGCTCGGCTGAGACACGTGTAAGACAGAGAAAAACACTTCGCCCAAAAACTAGTTTTGTTCTTGTTGATCCAAAGAGAACAACGTGCCGAACTTTGCTTCCCGTTTAATTACATAAAAATAAGATTCATGAATTTACTCCCCCTATACCATCGCTTTGATCGTTCATTCATTTACACAGCGAACAAAGTATTCTAGAATGTAAAACACTTTTAACAACTTTTTCCCCGTTGGGTGAGAGAATAGTCAATCAAATTATATGATGGAGTAGGGAAAGTTTTCTAGAGAATTAAATATGGATCAAATATTTTATAAATCATCTTCACTTGATTAATTATGATAATATTATCATTACTGTCTTTGTTACCGTGCCTATGTGAGTTGCATATTATGTATATTACTAACTCTCTAACTCTGTATTTCAATTTAAAACTTGAAATTAATTTGTTTTTGTTCAGAATAACATTCATAGAAGACGTGACAATAAAATTGAAAGTGATTGTTTAAAATGAAGTATATGATTATTTATGACATTGGGGACATAAAAGGTATGAAATAAACCAAAATGGAGCTGACAATAACAAAAAAGGATCCCTCTTCATGAAAAATATTGGGAATTTTGAAATTTCATTAGGGAAGATTTGTTCTGCAATTTGTAGCAGGAGAGCAAATTTAATAAGGATTTGAACACTACAGTAAGTTATGAAAAAATATTAATAAGAAGAAGCGCCGAATAGGAACTACAGTGTTCAGAGTATTACTATGTCTGATAAAAAATAGAAGGCACCGAAACATCAAGTATAATTAATACTTCACCAAGAAATTGATTTTAATTACAAGTCCATTAAAATATTTTACAAAAAAAAACTCTATTTCGACTATCTCAAAGCCTTTATCTTTCAATGAATTTAACATTTAACATCTTCTATTAACATTTAACATCTTTCAACTGAAGACCTATTGTAATCCCTTCTCTAAAAGAAAATAACGGATTCTGCACATTGGAACAGCTATAATGTAATCTGAGCTTTCATCGAGCATCAGTGGAACATTCAAAATCCAAGTCGAATCACGTCAGTAGATGTTCCAATTCAAAATCTAAACCCAAATAAATTTGATAAAAGATTTCAACAGCCTCAATATATTCATTCCCTGAATTTTCACACCACTATTTCCATTTCTTCACTTCTTTCTTCTAATGATTCATTAATACTGTATTCACTCCCTCAGATTTGACCTTGATTGTCTACCAATGTCCATTAATACGCTAGTTCATACTAATAGTAGGCCTGACTATTAATATTCTCAAACACATTTCACTTTCTCATCTTCTCAACCGTTTACCTCATTCATTTCCTAAATTTTTGCAACCATTCCTTACTACTTACTGCACCCTGGTTACACCTGACCGTCCATTACTACATCTCTATTACAATCAGACCAGTGGTGTCAACCAAACAGTAATTACTTGGCAAGGGTCAGTTTCATTAGTTGCTATTGCTAACAATCAACCCACACACCTACAGCCACTGTGATATTGGCAATTTGAAAACAGACATAGGCTACAATGAACACCAGGTGCTCATAGATATGCTGCAACAAGACCTCACACACCTACCATGAATAGGAAGGATGTATACAGGTAAACTCCTCTGTAATACAAGTATGAACTAGTGTATTGTATCGTGCAATTGCAGTTGAGTTGTTACTGATAACCGCTACACCTAGCTAGATGAGCGTTTGTTCTAATCATGCAAGCAAGCATGTATTGCATACTGTGCGCCGTACCTTACCTATATTAGGAAGGATATGCTGTGATTGTGAATGGGTCTGTTATGGTGCTCTCCCATTGCGAATCTGTTAGATGTCCTTTGTGTGTGAACGGTTCGATTTGCGGTCTGCTGCTTACTAATCGAATCGCTGGTCGCTCGTAAAGATTGCCGCCTGAGGATCGTCTGAGTCCCACTTCCGCATGACACTGATTACTTTGAATTCGAGCAGCAGCTGAACGGAAGAGGGTGTGAGAAACATACGCGTTACAGTATGTACAATACATTCTACAAGTAAAATATGGACACAGAGCCTTGTACTTCGTGTATTACAGGAGATTACTTAGAGATTACAGGGACAAGGCATGGAAGGATGAAACTATGGATGCTGATTTGCTTCAATTTCAGCACTATTAATGATGAATGCATTGATAATATTATATCATCCAGTGGCGCCTACTTTGGGGGCTACTACTAATTCACAAGACATCTGACAGTTATTATGACAGTCATGAACTGCTAGTCTCTAATATTGGTCGAAATTCTAAAAGGGTATCTGTTAAGCTTATTGAACAATCAGCTTTTTTCAATTAGGCGAGGTGGAACCTACCCGTAAGGGTCTCCCCACCGATAAAAAGCCACACGATAAGAAAAAATCATCTTTTTTTTGTAGGCGTTCTACGTACATCATCAGTATTGCCACTTTCTGCCCCCCAAATAATCACTTGGGGGGCAATGCATGCATTTTAAATCAGCTTGTAGATAAGGATAATAATTGTAGTTTCAATGTTTGCCACACTGTCGATTGCAGCGTTGAACTTTGCCTTGGGCCCCGTAATTTCTAGGGCCGCCACTGGTTCAGCCATTACAAAATACAAAACAAAAATGCTCATCGACGGAAATGATTACCAATCCAACGAATTTTTCGTGTACTGTTCAAGTTAAGATACATAGAATTCTTCCAGTATACTACTACAGTATTTCTAGAAGTATTCCAAGCAACTCATTCTAATCTATTCCCTCTCTTGTTATTGTAAAGTGGTTATTATATTTTCTCCTTTTTCTATTACTTGACGAAAACAGAAACTTAGATACAGTACATCAAATTGAATATTTCTGGGAAGCCTAAAAATTGGATAATTAATAAATCATGAAAATGTAGATTTAATTTATTATTATATTATCTTATTATTCCAATACAATATACAGTACTATACTGTAATGACACTTTTTACGAAATAATTGGATACATAATTGTAAAGTGATATTGAATGTTTACACAAAAGTGATATTGAGATACAATACACAATCAATGCTCAACAAAGTAATATGAAATGCTAAATGAATAAATATCATTATGAGAAATGCCAAGAAAGCTGCAAATAACATAAAACACCAATGGAAGAGGGAGGGGTAATGCTGTTGTAATAAGTCACGCCTCCAAATTCAACGAGCCGTCTGATTGGTCAATGGGCTGAACAGTCGCCATTTCACTATTTTAACCAATCAGGAGCCAGATTCACGAAAACAACAGAAGACGTCTGACAGTTATATGACGGTCATGCTAGCTTCTATTGGTCGAAATTGTAAAATGGTGTCTGTTCAGCTTATTGGTCAATCAGCTCTTTGAATTTTTGTAGGCGTTCTACGACATCGGGCATTGCCACTCCCACTTTTCTTAGTGCTTGGTGTTAGATTCAGCTTTCTCCGGAATTCTCACAAATACAAATTACTTATTCTGTATTAGTGACAGAGCGTGGTATACTTTTTTGGTCATCGCCGGGTATATTTCGCCATCCTATAACCTTCACCGGTTATAGGAAATATACCCGGCGATGACCAAATAAGTATACCACGCTTCGCCACGGTTCTGTATGTAACATTAAGTATTCTGTATTCTGTAACATAAGTCTGTAGTCTATATAATAGAGCAAAATTAAAACTTCAAACTCCATTTCAAATTTAGGATAAGTTTACTTGTTGAAAAACTCAGAAAAGCAGACACAAATAAATTTGTTGAGTTCACTACCAGTAGCCTAAATTGGCTCTACTTGTCCCTCAACAAAATATTCTTCTTGAGAGTAATAAATGCAAGTCTATAATAGAGTAAAATTACTCTATTTTAATTATAGCCCAGGCAAATTAGACCAAAAAAAGGGTCTAGGTCCTAAAAAATAACATAAGGCTGGAAATGATCTCAAACCACTTTGGGCATCCCAAAGAAGGCTAATATGAGTTTGCGACGGTTTCTGAGTGCCGCGTAATATAGGGTGCCCAAGAAACCTCGAAATTTTGGTTCCGTTTCTAGTTATCTTCAATTTACGTCGAAACTAAGCGTCGGACAGAAAAACTCATTTAACCTTTTTTCTAGTAAATAAAATTTCCAAGAGATTGGTGCCTAACTCATTCCTCTAAGTTCAATAACTACCGAGATATGATTTTTCAAAAAAAGGGTAATTTTTGGAGAGAAACTAAAATTCAAGCATTCTAAGTTTTTGACTGTTCATATCTTCCATATAATGTATTAGAATTGTGTGAATCAAAATCCCTCTGGGGATAATTTTCTTCTCTACAATTTTAGACCAAGTAGGCCTTCTTATCTTGTCTACTACTTGAGCTAGAGCTGTTAACAAAATTCCTTGCATTTCAAGAAGGACCATATTTTTGGTGGTGAAGTCTAACACACGTTTCTATGTACTTCTATTGGAGTATCCTCTCAGAATATTGTTTCTGAGATCATTCTCATTTGGAATATCTACTTTGCGGCTCCAAAAATCAAGTTTCTTAAGAAGTGGGAGGTAAGAAAGGACCCTTCAAGGATGATAAACTGAGGACGCCCCTAACTTTCGTATAAGTAGACGGATCTTAACAAACAATAACCCATTGTTTTTATCTCATTAAGGCGGTTCAAATTCATATATCATATGTTAAATTCGGTCAAAATTTAAAAGTTTTGTGCCCAAAGAGTCCTTTGACTTTATTCCCATATACCGAGAATGAAGCTATTTTTTGTTTTCAAATACATCTATCTTGAATGCCGTCGATTATAAAAAATTGTATTTGGTCTCAAATTGTAGAACAGAATCTTGTCTTTCATTTGCAATCATTTGCGACCAGAATATCGCATTTTCAAGTTGAAAAAGTTTGGTTTTGTAAGTCGACAAATCATCTGAATTCTTCCCTTGTTCACGTTTAGATCAATTTTTCACCAGACTAAAGGAGTTAAATGGGTATTTGAGCTAATTATACACATAGAGAATGAAATTTCCTACAATTTGAGCCCAGATACATGTTTTTAACTCCCATTAATCCCAATTTAGAAGCTATTTAGTAACAGCAAAATAATGAAAAAACGAGAAAAATACTTTTCTCATCTTTTTAGATTGCATGTACTCAACTTGAGAATGCAATATTTTGGTCGCAAATGATTGCAAATGAAAGAGGACATTCTGTTCTACAATTTGAGACCAAATACAATTTTTTATCATCAACGGCATTCAAGATAGATGTATTGGAAAACAAAAAATCGCCTTCTTCTCGGTATATGGGAATAAATTCAAAGGACATCAAATACATCTATCTTGAATGCCGTTGATGATAAAAAATTGTATTTGGTCTCAAATTGTAGAACAGAATGTCCTCTTCCATTTGCAATCTTTTGCGACCAAAATATTGCATTCTCAAGTTGAGTACATGCAATCTTAAAATATGAGAAAACTATTTTTCACGTTTTTTCATTATTTTGCTGTTACTAAATAGCTTCTAAATTGGGATTAATGGGAGTTAAAAACATATATTTGGGCTCAAATTGTAGGAAATTTTATTCTCTACGTGTATAATTAGCTCAAATACCCATTTAACTCCTTCAGTCTGGTGAAAAATTGATCTAAACGTGAACAAGGAAAGAATTCAGATGATTTTTCGACATACAAAACCAAATTTTTTTAACTTGAAAATGCGATATTCTGGTCGCAAATGATCGCAAATGAAAGACGAGATTCTGTTCTACAATTTGAGACCAAATACAATTTTTTATAATCAACGGCATTCAAGGTAGATGTATTTGAAAACAGAAAATAGCATTACTCTCGGTATATGGGAATAGAGTCAAAGGACTCTTTGGGCACAAAATTTTCAAATTTTGACCGAATTTAACATATGATATATGAATTTGAGACGCCTTAATGAGCTGAAAACAATGAGCTATTGTTTGTTAAGATCCGTCCACTTATACGAAAGTTAGGGGCGTCCTCAGTTTATCATCCTTGAAGGGTCCTTTCTTACCTCCCACTTCTTAAAAAAGTTGATTTTTGGAGCCGCAAAGGGGATATTCTGAGGGAGAATGATCTCAGAAACAATATTCTGAGAGGATACTCCAATAGAAGTACATAGAATTGTGTGTTAGACTTCACCACCAAAAATATGGTCCTTCTTGAAATGCAAGGAATTTTGTTAACAGATCTAGCTCAAGTAGTAGACAAGATAAGAAGGCCTACTTGGTCTAAAATTGTAGAGAAGAAAATTATCCCCAGAGGGATTTTGATTCACACAATTCTAATACATTATACGGAAGATATGAACAGTCAAAAACTTAGAATGCTTGAATTTTAGTTTCTCTCCAAAAATTACCCTTTTTTTGAAAAATCATATCTCGGTAGTTATTGAACTTAGAGGAATGAGTTAGGCACCAATCTCTTGGAAATTTTATTTACTAGAAAAAAGGTTAAATGAGTTTTTCTGTCCGACGCTTAGTTTCGACGTAAATTGAAGATAACTAGAAACGGAACCAAAATTTCGAGGTTTCTTGTGCACCCTATATTACGCGGCACTCAGAAACCGTCGCAAACTCATATTAGCCTTCTTTGTGATGCCCAAAGTGGTTTGAGATCATTTCCAGCCTTATGTTATTTTTTAGGACCTAGAAGTCTAATTTGCCTGGGCTATTAGTAAATAGTACAAGTTTGGCAACAAGTTCATAAATGTAGATAATAAGTTTTTAAAAATTCACAATATGTCTAGCGAAACTTAATGAACTGATGAAATAGACAAGGACGCGTTTCGAACTACAGTATAAGTAGGCCTATATCATAATTATGTTGATTATCGGCGATTTTTGTAGATGAACAGGTGAGCTTAGAACTAGGCCTATAATAGATAGTAAATTAATCAGGTATTTGTTATATATTTTTTTCTTTTGTGTTGCAGTACCCATCATTCCTGAGTTCCTATACGACATCCAGCATCCGAACGAGTCCAAAATAAGTGAAAGCCTCGAACATGGAATACCGTTAACCGTCGCCCCATTCCACGCCAACGCATCGGCTGATGATAATGGTACTTTTTATCATCATAATTTTAAGTAGATAAAATTATAAAGTGGTCACTTTTTTCCCTAGGGAGAAAAAGTGATACTTTAGTATTCGATTCCAGGGAGTAAAGTGCGACTTTAGATAGTAGGTGGAGGAAATAGTTATTTATGTACCTAGTGCGTAAAGTAGCACTTTGCTGCACCAAAAGAAACGATTACGCACGAGCCGCAGGCGAGTGCGGAATAGTTTCTTGAGTGCAGCAAAGATACTTTGTGCACGTGTAACATATTAAATTTTTCCTACAGTTACCTTTAAATGTGATCAAACTTCAAAATCCTAACCTATCAAGAAGAGTCTAGCAACAAGATAACGAAAATTCTGATAAAAGTACTTCAATCCAATCAATACATTCATTAAAACACATTGAAACCACTAAATAATAGATAGCAATAAAGTATTGATGATACCTTAATGATTTAATTGAATTCTATCTCAAAATCCTGTTTTGTTCCTATCTCGCAATGGTTAAAATGCCCCAGGCTGTTCACTCTCTCTCACCTAGAGCGTGCTGATCAGGTCTATTAGCTACTCCTCAATAGGTTATGTTAGGTTATGCTAGTGGAAACAATTAGAACATCAGAAAAAACGAAAGAAAAACAAAATGAATAATTGAAAATCAAGATGGGAAAAAACAGAGAATAATTCAGAGGATATCCAAAAAATAAGAAAAGATAATACATCACAAAAATAATTGAAATAACAATACTGAAAATTGAAAGTGCAACTGAAATGCAGCGACGAAACTCACAGAGGCAGTGGCTAGGCAGAACACATCCTCAGCCGTGTTCGGCGTTGCCAACATGATTTCAAGAGCTTGATAACCTTATCAGCAGCAAACATTTTAAGAAATTGAGATATTAGGTTGCAAATCTGGAGTGCGATAATTTTCTTTACGCACTAGAGCGTTAAGAAAGCACTTTAGGTACTGAAATCAGTGCAGAAACAGCCACATTATGAGGTAACTGTAGGAAAAAATCATTATCATTATTATAATTATATTAGATTTGGAATTTAAATTTTAAATATTTTTTCACAGTTAATAAAGTCAACTTATGATAGAAAAGTGAAAGATTAAGCTGCGTTTACACCGGAGTTAATGACAAAAGTTCTTAACAAAAGTTATTAGAGGCCGTGTGCCCACGGAGCAACTGCTATCTGCCTTTAGTCAGCAACCCAGCGTTGTCATATGACATTTGGCTGTTTTTCGGGTAATCGGGTAATCTATCTAACCTATCAGCCAATATCATCTGGCAACGCTGGGTTGCTGACTGAAGTCAGATAGCAGTTGCTCCGTGGGCACACGGCCTCTAATACCTTTAGTTAAAAACTTTTGTTATTAACTGCGGTGTAAACGCAGCTTAAATTTTTCGCTTTGATGATGCCCACATAAGCTCTTAATTAAGCTTTTGAGCATTGTCCTTCCAATTACCCACGCACAAGCTAAAGCGACTCAACGAGCATTTTACACGTCTTGCAATGCTTGTAAGTTTATGAGTCACTTATGAGCTTATGTGAGCATCACCACAGCAAAAAATTGAAGACAGGTAGGCATACTAATAGAAGATAAACATTTAATTGAAATAGGTTCATTGTGATAGGTACGTAAATCGTTGGAAACTGAACGTTACCAGACATTGTTAGCAATCTAACTTGACTGAGAATATACTGTATTTATTTTGCGAGGTACAAATCTTTATTTTCCAGGAACATCAGCAATAATAAGCGAGGAAACTTTGAAGAAAAATCGGCACAATGATTTGATCCATGAAACAGTAGCTGTTGGAATGATGTTCGCCTCCAAAGCTTTTGTTCAGCTCCTAGCCAATCCCATTGTCGGCCCTCTAACACACAGGTACGTTCTTTTTAATATTGATAAAGGAAGCGAGAGCAATTTTTCAAGTTTTTCTTCCCATTTGTATTGTGAATTGTTATTCAAATAATGTTTGTAGAATGGCAATAAATTTATCGAGACTTAAAATTCATACCATGACACATTCATACTCAGAGTATAATTAATTGGTAGTCTATTAATAACTCTATAGCGCCCACCATTACAAAATACATTGCTTTAGCCAAACTAATTTCAACAAAAATTATCCACTCTATTATTGATCAATACCACTGAATACAGAACACTTATGAATACATTACACTGAATGCAGAAGTGTTCTGTATTCAGTGCTATTACTCAACGCAATTCATCGGGAAAATGGTTTGATAACAACATTATTTGATAGAACAGCTGACTGGACTTCACCCAAAAATTTTGTGTTGAATCCCTTGCTCTCTGAAAAATTAGGCTATATCAAATTGATCGATATAATCTCGAATTAGAATAATAATAAATATCGGGGTACCGAGCTCTGCTCGGGGGTAGGCTTACAAAGGCACAGGAATGGAAATTTTAAAGGAAAAAAGGAATGAAATTAAACAATTTTCCAAGTACAGCCATCAGTCTTATGCACTGAATCATCATTGCACTATAAAAAAATCAATCTCAGCTTTCGAAATATTATGAATAATCGAGTTTGAATGCATATCATTTGAAAAATCGCACTTATAAAATTTTGCTTCATAGAAATAATAATATGGGTTGATATAGTAGGATCATTATAACTTGTCAGAAAACAGCTGATTTAACGTCAGTAAACGAGCGTACATCAATCAGCTGTTTAATTCAAAATATTCCTGCTACAACAATTTTTAGCTCAGCTGTTTTGATGAACTCTTGACGATTTTTCTCAAATAAATAAAAACAGATCACATGGCTAACTTCCTTGAACTGCCTTGTTTTTGAATTATTTCGAGTTTTATTGCTTGAAGTGAACAATATGATTTTTCATCTATCTATCTATCTATCTATCTACAGTAGATCAATAGGAAAATAATTGGATTCAATTATTCTAACTTGATACAGTAACGTATTCACTCACCAATAGCGAAGTAAGTCTTTTCTTATATCTGTGATTCAGAACTCACAATAAAATAATTATGATGAAAAAACAAATTATTGTCAAATATCACGATTTTTTATTAATAAACAGACATGTTTCAGCACCTTAGGTGCTATCATCAGTGTTACACTGATGATAGCACCTAAGGTGCTGAAACATGTCTGTTTATTAATAAAAAATCGTGATATTTGACAATAATTTGTTTGTTTTTTCATTATGAGTAAGTATCACTACATCTCACCAGACACTGTGTCAGAAGTTAAATAATTATGGTTTATGCACACCAGATATAAGTAGAAATTCAGTTCATGAATTCAAGTGAAAATTAATGCAAAATTTATGAAAATGATATGATTAAATCAATTTTTATCTTCAGAATAGAAAAAATTCCTTTTATGCAATGGTTCTGAGAATATTTGGTATGATTTGTTTCAAATTGAGAAAAGTGTTGCTAAGTTAACAATCTGATGCATTACATTGTTGTACAGCTGATAACATAGCTCAATTTTGCTTTAAATGGAAATAATAATGATAGGCTACAATATAGAATATTTTCAATGTTTTAAATCTCTCACACGCTCTCACTCTTTCTCATCATTCACAGCCGACGGAAATTTCTTTCTTCTGTCAGCTGATTCTTAAAGGATCAATTTCTCCTTTTTTAGGTCCTCTAGCGAGTTATCCCAGGGATGAGACCCGGCGCAAACTAATTTTTGTATCACAAACCTCTTATATTCCAAATTTCGTCAAAATCGTTAGAGCCGTTTTCGAGATTCGTTGGACATACAAACATATAAACATATAAACATATAAACATATAAACATATAAACATATAAACATATAAACATATAAACATATAAACATATAAACATATAAACATATAAACATATAAACATATAAACATATAAACATATAAACATATAAACATATAAACATATAAACATATAAACATATAAACATAAACATATAAACATATAAACATATAAACATATAAACATATAAACATATAAACATATAAACATATAAACATATAAACATATAAACATATAAACATATAAACATATAAACATATAAACATATAAACATACAAACATATGAACATATAAACATATAAACATATAAACATACAGAAATTGCTCGCTTAATATAATAGGATTATTATTATTATTAAATTAGCCTTGTCCTATAGCTGTAGCTAAGAGTTCCAAGTTTCATCAAGAGGTTGCGCTACTGTTACTCCCGCTTTTGCTTGGTTAAAAGCAGTACAGTTGTCGGCAGCATGAAAGGTCTAATAATTTTGTCATTTTCGTCAATTTTCCTACTAAGAGTATTCTTTATTAAAATCTTTTAGTCATCAGATTATAATAATTGTCATAAATTTTTATTGTTTTGATAATGCTTTGAAGTATCTTGCTGTGTTCAAGAAAGAGGGAACTGTGTAGAAAAATTATGTTATAGTTTGCATTTTTACGAAATATCGTAATATAGGTAGTATAAAAAAAATAGATGTTAATAATCCATATAATGGGGTTTCTCGTATGTTTGAACATAGAAATAGACTGCTACGTTGATTCTTGCCTTTTATATAAATTGTGTAGTCCTAATCGTTTTTCTCGAGTGGTTCAAAGTTGCCCCGACTGGTTCAAAGTTGCACCAGTTTAGGCCTACAGTATATAGTTTTTTTTTTTTTTTGTTTGTCAATGGCTCAACAGCCCTATGTGGGCTTAGGCCTACCAGCTGGTTGCCAGTTTCATATCCACTTGACTGAATCAGCAGAGGTGAATGATCATTAACCAGAAAAGATGTAACGTGTGGTTAGCACATTGACATCTCAACCATAAGCTGGTCTTCGCAACCCAGTGATGGGAACAAAGCACTGCTGGATCAAGATTACTAGACAACAGGTTGAGCCATCGCTTATGCTATTTCTGTCCACAAGCCGTTTGAGTGGGGGGACTGCATCGATGACGTACGCTGAATCACAACTTCAGTCCACATGCCCCAGTCTAACACGTGCTCAGTGCAAATTATGATTGCTATTCATCAGTTATAATTGCAATTCATCGGCTTTATCGAGATCGTTTATCGGTATTATATTACTAGAAAAGCTTATTCATACCTTGGTGTTATACTGTTGAGTAGTGTAGTGTTTAGGCAGTGTTTATCGAGATCGGTTTATCATAACTTATATTACCGTACTGTAGAAGCGTATTTATACATAGGTGTTTACTGTTGAGTACTGTAGTGTTTAGGCAGTGTCTGTTAATATAGTGTTGTAAATAAATGTAAATAGTGTGGTAATGGAAAATCAAACTTTACCGTATTGAACGTTTAATAATTGGTTAGTTCTTGATCCAATCCAGTGATAACTTAATATTTTCATCGCGATGCCTGGCTGTGCTGTTCAGAACTGTAAGAACTTTACCAAAAAGACATATTCATGAGGATTCATGGGGATACAGTTTCAAACAGCTATAGGGTGATTGAAAGCTATTTGAAAATTCTAAAGAAAACATTTCCCCAAGTGAATGACAGAATTTTGAAGAAATTCGCTCGTACGAGAACAGTTATTAGACTCAATTATATGAATGAGAAATAGAGAATGGAAAGTGAAGAACGAAGAAACAAGAGGAAAAAAATTCAGTTTTCACATTCATAAAAGCTTTAAAAATAATTATGAAAACTTTTTTCAGATGTAAATATGTAAATGATGAACACATTATTATTTCACGTAGGTGTAGTTATCATGCTACTATCTTTTGTGCTACCGAAATCGAGTACCAGTGATCGAAATAGAAGTCAAATATAATTTTACAAGTTATAGAGTGGAATAATTCCTCTCTAAAATTTAAATTGAAAATTGAAGTGAATCAACTGACGCATGCTGCCTTCCTATTGTAAGTTAATATACCATCTTATTATTAAAGAAGTTTATAATAATTGTATTTTTAGACTTAATTCACTGTGGATTAATTGATCATGAAATCATTATTCAATCATTCATATTATGATTAATCATCAGTGCTTACTTCTTTGTTCTTTGTGAGTATATGATTAGGCTACTTCGAGTAAATAATGACCGTGTATTGTGGGAAATCGATGGTTTGCTTTTGGTTGTTTCGCCTACGTTCCGCCGACAATATCAGGAGAACGGCTGGTCGTAGAGAAAAAATGTTCAAATGAAAAATTAAATTCATCTTTTTATCTATAACTTTCCCGCTTACAAAACTTGCCTACCATATAAATGTAAAAATTCCTCGCTTACTAACTTTTTCATGTCACGTTTTCAGATGTGTAAAAATCTGTTTACTTTTTCTTCTCATATAAGTTGAATATACTTGAAATCGGTTTATTTAATTACACCATTAGAATCAGTGATTCATTCGCTTTAAGTACTGTGAATTTGAAAACTCTAACTCAATTCTAAGAGGGTTAAACGACGATTTATTCAAAGCAGAGTTGAGTGAACGGTATACGAAGTCAAGTTACTGTCCAGATTTTGTGATTCAAGTGACGTCACGCTGGCGTTCCCCCTCCACTTTGCTTCTTATACCAACGATGGCTTAACCTGTTGTCTAGTAATCTTGCTGCTGGATAACATTGTGCAGCTATATAGTGCAATGCAACAATTTAATATGCCTCCAAAATATAGGGAGTGACTGACTAGCCTTACTAACGATTAGCCAGGCTCCCAATGGAGGGTGCTACAGTATATAGCTTGTTCATAATAATACATGAGATACAAAAATATTATTAGCCTCCGAACTAATTGAAATGCAAGATATTTGAAGCAAACAAAAGTTGCATAAGCATACTGCATCAAGTGTTTATAATTCAAATAACAAAAATTAAAAATTATGTTATTTTAAAAATCAATTTTATTACTCAAGAATATAATTATATCCATGACAATAAATAATTTGAATTAGATTTAAAGTTCCATGATAAGTTTGGACCCTAGAGCTTGAAGTATCATTATATGTCTCAATTGTACAAATCTTTCTTTGAATTCTTAATGTGATGTGAGAGCGAATCGACTAACCACATAATTATATCCTTTCACAGAATCGGTTACAGCATTCCAATGTTTACAGGATTCATCATAATGTTCCTTTCAACACTCAGTAAGTACCTAATAGTATAGTTTTCTTCTTCATTTTATAATAATAGCCTATGTTTATGTTGTGGTGTGGCACCCATAAGCTCTTGGCTTGTGCGTGGATAATGAGAAGGATGATGATGAGAAGTTAAAACCACGATCTCCATTATTAAAACTCATGCAGGGGTGCCCACCAAGGAGGGGTAGTGGCGCATAGTGCGTCATTGACATTTCTGGGGGGTCCGAAAAATAGGTAGTTTTGAGGCTTTTGGATGTTCAAAAAATAGTAAGTTTGTAAGTTTTTGAGGGGGAAGCTCAAAAATAAGTTCTTTTGAATAAATTTCTTCATGGAAAATTATCATTAATCACACCTCATCATGAAAGAATATGCTATATTTACAAGACGTCATCCATGTCAGCATTACAGTATTGTTGCTTGAATAGTAATGTCCAGTGTTCCTGCGTTCCCCGTTCTTTCGTGGTTTTTTTTAGATTTTAATGTCGACAGTAATTTATTCTAACACGCCTCTCATACTCTTTCACTCTCACATTAGCATCTATGGACAAAATAAATAAAAACAAAATTGGTTAATCATTCACCACAACCTAAACAAAAATTACGAATTAATTCAAATGCTAACATGTATTCTCTGAAATAATATTGTAAACAACTTATGACTCATGCTATTATCATATAAAGATATGGAACAAACTGGACTTAAAAATTATAAATAGAACTATATTCTTGTCACAGTAATCCAAACTAATGTTCATTCATTTTTTTACAGTTTTTGCTTTCGGCAGGAGCTATAGTGTTCTGTTTCTAGCTCGAGCACTGCAAGGAATAGGTTCTTCATGTTCCAGTGTATCAGGTAATAAGAATATTATAACTCACCTAAATATTCCAATTCTATTAATATATTAGACCTAATTAAATGATTTTTATGATCATAATTTATTTCACGAGGTCAGAAAAGATAATCTTTTCATGACTAATGTATGGAATCTCAGCCATATATTTTTATATTCACATTTTTAATTGTTGTTCTGTTTTCTCTGGCGACCAAAATTAATTAATTGATAATTCAAGGACTAAAATTTCTGTCAATAAAATTAAATACAAGGTTTCACAAGATGCTTATTGAAAACTGCGCAGGGCTCCACAGCAATGTTTATTAAATATTTATCGTGTGTATTATATCGTGGACAGAATTGATGAAACTATTAATTAATTTTTACAATTTATTGCCACACATCAAATTATTAACATTTTGGTTGCAATTTTGTCTTGAATTTAATCAGTCATATAATTTGTCAATCTATCTAGGTATGGGAATGCTGGCTGAAAGATATCCAGACGACAAGGAGAGAGGAAATGCTATGGGCATCGCGTTGGGAGGGTTAGCTCTGGGTGTTTTGATTGGGCCTCCGTTTGGGGGAGTCATGTACGAATTTGTTGGAAAATCAGCACCGTTTCTGGTTTTATCTGCACTTGCCCTTGGAGACGGATGTGAGTATTACGACTCACATGTAGTATTTCAAGTATTAATTATTACATGTATATAAGTATTACAAGTATTACAAGTATTGAACAACTTAACGTGAGTATACAAGTACTACAAATATTACTTATTATTATTATTACAAGTTAAAAAAATTAACTAACTTAAAAGTACAGTATCTCAATGATTAAACAGTCCACTATCACACTCATATTTTGAATGAGATGGGAATAATTAGAAGTTATTTCTACATAAAAGCTTGGACTGACCAAATAAGAGAATGAATTATCACTGATATAAAAGCTGAAGTGAGAATCGATACTCCTGCATTCTATGGTTAGTTTAATATCCTTGATTCTTAGTTCAATTCTTGAACTTGTTGTTAAACACTATGCTTTTTTAAAGTCAGTGTAATGCATAAGTCATAAGTTAAGTATAGTCAACCCTATTGTTATATTGTATTGCTGACTATGCATTGTTTTCCTTTGAAGTTAATTCGTAGTTTTAGTCAGTTCCACACAATCATTCGCCGCGAGCACTTGGCTCCCAAATTTCTGTATTCTTGTATTGTTTAGATGTAGTTGTGAAATAAAAGTTCTTTTTAAAAAGTTCTCCGAGTCGTCCAATCACTTAACTGGCGCCCGAACTTCAGGGGTCACGGAAAGTTTTTTTTGTTAATATCCGCGTTCTGTTAACTTGGATTCAAGACTATTCATCTTGTTTTAACAAAAAAAAAACTTTGAGTTTCAACTCTTAATCCGCGACCGCGAACCTTTTCTTTCTTCTCCAATGAGAAACATTTGTGAAGTGACTCGGTTATTCCAACATCATCTATAAGTACACGGATTTATTTTTCTCCAATGAGAAAAGGTGAAGTGTGAACTCAACTTATAATTCCTAATTTTTTCTCCAACGAGAAAAGTGAAGTGTGAACTCAACCTATAATTTCAAAATTTTTTCTCCAACGAGAAAAGTGGAGTGTGAACTCAACTTATAATTCCTAATTTCTTCTCCAACAAGAAAAATGAAGTGTGAACTCAACCTATAATTTCAAAATTTTTTCTCCAACGCGAAAAGCGAAGTGTGAACTTAAACTACTATAATTCCAATTATTCCTTCAACGAGAAATAATTCGTTAAATGAGAAATAAGTTCGTCTCGTTGAAATGAACATGCATTGTTAGTTTCAATCGACACTTTTCCAAGCTTCAAGAACTTTTCCTCAACACATCCAGTACCACCTGTGAGGCTAACTCAACATCACCAACCAGCTTCAAGAAGTTTTCTTCTACGAATCCAGTACCAGCTGATAAGCAGGCCGCTTCTCAAACTGGCCACCACAGACGACAACAGGACTGTACAGAGAGACAGAGACCTCGCCGCCTACAGACGGATTCCTGCCGTACTGTCATCATCGGAAGAAGACGACGCCGACGCCGCCGCTGAAGACAACCACCACGTCATCTGCGACCCTACGTCGAACGTAAGCAATTTTGTTACATCTCATCCAAAATCACATCCTACAATGTCTGTTTCTAAACCAATCCCGCACGACATTCTCAAATTTATTCCTCAATATGACGGCACTTGCTACAAATTGCCGCAGTTTATATCCACATGTCAGGAATTGTATGACTCCTATTGCAATGAAACAAATACAGAACGAAGTGGAAACCACTGGCTCATTTTCAGAGCCGCTGTAAGCCGTCTTTCTGGACCGGCGGAAGCGGTAGTTTTTAATAACAATTGTGAAACTATCACGGCGATGATAGCCGCTCTCAAAACAAACTTTGCTGATAACAGGGCCGTTCCGGACCTGATCGCAGAAATTACATTCATGAAATCTTATTCAAATGAACACCCCATTGAATTCGTTAATCGTCTTGATGAAAAACGCACAACTGTGCTCACTAAATACAAACTAGACGGTATCAGTGGAGAACTCTTAAATAATCTCATGCGACAATTAAATGCAACACTCACTCGCACATTGATCCATGGAGTACACCCAGTGTTAGGCTCCCATTTGCAAATCTTACAAATCCAAAATCTTGACGATGCACGCCATAAACTAATAAATGATTGTAGTATTGTCCTCAGAAACTTGAATTTCAAATCGAATGTCGATACCATAAATAAAATAGACTCACGAGCCTTCAATCACACACCTATGCGATCTTTCAATACTCGTACTCCAGACTTTCTAGCAACAAACAAAACATTCACCAACAGCTTCTCAAAATCTAAAACACCAAATTTCTTTCGCTCAAATAATAATGGATTCCAAAAAACTTTCCCTCAAAACAACTTTCAACAGCCCTTTGCTCAAAATAAAGGTTTTCAACAGAACTTCCCTCCAAATCAAACTGCTCAATTTCCTCAACAACAAAGAGCGAATCAATTCAACAACTTTGTGCACAATAATTCGCAATTCAGACAACCACAAAACAATAATACTAAGTGGGACTCACAAAACACTGTCAGCATGCGCACAGTTCAATCCAACCCTTCAAACAGATTCAAAACTAAATCTCCCTTTGAAGTGAATTATTTGGACGATAGTCTAGAGCCAACAGACAATTCAACTCAAAATTTCGATGTTGACATTCAAAGTATGCAAAGCCAACTAAATTCCCTTACTGACGCAATCAACAACATGCAAGCTCATTTTTTAGAGGTGGGCTCGTACCCAGAAGAAACACCCCCAGACGATTTGAATTAAACATAATAAATAAGTCGCTCCCATACTTTGTCGACCATGCTAACCGAAAGTGGATGATTGACACTGGATCGTCACAAAATTACGTCAACCCCGCTATTATTCCACCCAACGTGACCAGGTATAGAGAAGAATTTGTAGTAAAACACCTGTCGGTCAAGGTGGAGGAAACGAGTACATTTAATGAATTCTACCAATGTATTTCCAGGCAGTCCACAGATAAAATGTATGTTTTGACTTTTCACCTAGATATGATATTTTATTAGGACACGAAACTTTGAAAGGACTTCCGGCCAATGTCAATTATGAAAACAATACGTTAGATTATCGTAACATTTCGAAACCATTATTATCAGTGATACATTCCAATGACAAACGAGAAGAAATACAATTGCAACCAGGCTTTAATGTCATTACCTTACCAATTAGGTCAATTCCTAATATCAAAACAGGGTTACTTAAAGCTGTTACTCATGAAAACTACCATATTGAAGAAAGTATTGTAAGTGTTGAAGAAAATAAATGTAAATGTGTAGTGTACGCTAATGAACTCATGACCATCTGTCCCAAGCCAATAGAAGTAGAAGAAGTAGATACAATTTTTGACGTTAATGAAATTGATAAATCGGATGTATTAACCAAAGCAGATATTATAAGAGAAATTCCTAAACTCCTACGAACGGACCACATGAATGATGAAGAGCGGAAAAGTATAATAAAACTCATACGAGACTTTCCCGAAATAATTAAACGTGAGCATGATGAATTAACAAGTAGTAAAAACCTGTTGAAATTCAAAATCTGAATTCAAAAACTGATGAAATCCCTGTGTATTCTAAAAATTATAGATACCCTCAAGTATTTAGGAAGGACGTTGAACTCGAAATAGACAAACTTCTTCAGAATAAAATAATTCAACATTCCAACTCCCCATATAACAGTCCGATTTGGGTGGTGCCCAAAAAACCTGACGCCTCCGGCAAACGCAAAATACGTGTTGTTCTAGATTACAGAAAGATAAATGATAAAACAATTGAAGACAAATACCCCCTCCCTAACATTGAAGACCTGTTTGGCAAAATCGGTAGGGCTACCTATTTTTCAGCGATAGATCTCGCCTCTGGATTCCATCAGATTCAGATGGAGAACGAATCAATTCCAAAACTGCCTTCTCAACTGAAAACGGACATTACGAATTCTTGAGAATGCAGTTTGGTTTGAAAAATGCCCCGGCAACTTTCCAACGTGCCATGAATATTTTGTTTTCTAGAATGCCCAATGTGTTAGTCTATATGGACGACATAATTGTCTTTTCCGATAATCTTGATGAACACTTGAAACATTTAAGATCAGTTTTTAAACAACTCAGAGATCATAACTTGAAAATTCAATTGGACAAGACAGAATTCTTTAAGAGAGAATTACTGTATTTGGGACACATCATTTCAGAACGTGGGATCCAACCCAATCCTTCAAAACTAGAAGCTATAAGGAATTTTCCAATCCCAAAAACTGAAAAAGAAATCAAACAATTCTTAGGTCTAACAGGTTACTATCGCAAAATGATAAGAGATTATGCGAAAATTGCAAAACCTCTTACACACGCATTGAAAAAAGACGTTAAAATTAATCCAAACAACCCAGATTATCTACAGTCATTCGAAACATTGAAACTATTATTGCAAAATGATCCAATTCTACAGCTACCTGATTTCACAAAAACATTCATCCTCACTTGCGACGCTAGCAATTTCGCTATTGGTTCTGTGTTATCACAAAAGTTTAATGGCAAAACTTTACCTATCGCCTATGCTTCTCGTACACTTAATCGCCATGAAGAGAATCTTTCTACTATCGAGAAAGAACTGTTGGCAATAGTCTGGTCATGCAAACATTTCCGTCCATACCTCTACGGTAGAAAATTCATAATTGAAACTGATCACAAACCCCTTCAATGGCTTCATAGCATTAAAGAACCCAACTCAAAATTGATCCGCATGAAACTCCTACTAGAAGAATTTGACTTTACAATTTCTTATGTAGAAGGAAAGTCGAACCAAGTCGCCGACTGTCTTTCTAGAATACGACCTCTCCACATAAATATGATGGATAACGAAGAGACCGCTTTTCGAGGCTTTAAAAATGGTTTTCGAGGTTTCGAAAATAATGATGATGACCCTGACGAATTCGCAGACATTAGTGTAGATGATTTAATTAGATTCAACACCAATACCGATGTTCCTCCAATAGATATCAGTACTCTTGACGACATTCTAGAACATGTTGACGAAACTGCAAACAAGAATGACAATAATCTTGACAACATTTTTAGTGATAATGGTGATAACAATCAAAACGAAGACGGTGTACATAATGATGAAATTCTTGTCGATAATACTGATCGAAACAATATTGTAAATAATAATAATAATGATAATAATGAACAAGAATTTGACAATCGTAGCTTAGCTACGGTACATTCACAGGAAAGCTCTAATGAACAAGTAGTTATAGCTGACGATGAAAAAATGATCAATGTTGAACACAATCAAATAATTTTAGAACGTGGCGATAATGAACCCGTTATCAGAAAAATCTTCACTAAGAACAGATTGACTCTCTTTTTTCGAAGTTCTTCCACTCCCGACGAAATAAATGACGTGTGTATACAATACTTGAAACCCAATACACGATATGGAGTACTCTGCTCCAGGACAGGTGTATTGAACGACGAATATGATTTGATTTTTGAAAATTTCAAGAACGTTATTGTAACTAATTTTAATTCTGTAAAACTTGTACGTTACAAAAAACTCAACTTAGATGTAACTGATTTAGAAGAACAGAAAGAAGTTATAGCTAATTATCATGAAGGAAAAACCTATCACCGCGGAATTACTGAAAGCTACCATCACATACGAAGACAATACTATTGGCCTACGATGCTTAAAGACTTAACAGAATATATAAATAAATGTACAGTTTGCTCTAAGGTGAAATATGATAGGAGACCAGTTAAAATTCAATACAAAATTACCCCAACTCCCGACAAGCCATTTGAGAAAATACAGATTGACACATTTCAATTCAGTAAGGTTAAATTCCTGACGATAATAGATTGTTTTTCGAAAAAACTTATGGCATATCCGCTAACAAGTCTCAACCAACTTGAAATACAATCCTGTTTAAATGATTACTTTTCTCTATTTCCATGCCCCAAAACAATCCAAATGGATAATGGTCGTGAATTCGACAACGCTGGACTTCGTGATTTTTTGCGCTTATATAATATTGAACCTTATTATATAACACCGGGACATCCTGATTCCCAAGGTTTATTGGAACGAACACACTCGACTCTCATTGAACTCCTTAATGCAATTCAACTTGAACAGAAGAACAATAAACCTGAAGATAATATGAAACTAGCAGTTATCGCATTCAATAATACGATGAATTCCACTTTAAAATTAACACCTATGGAAATGACTTTTGGAGTATCGAAAATCCGTATGTTGACGAAATGACGGAAGCCCTTATTGCTGAAGAACGAACAAACGCTTATTTAGAAAAACTTAAAACTATTCACACCCTCGTAAAAAATAAAGTAGGACAAGAAAAACAAAAACGAACTGATCGTCTGAATAAAACTAGAGAAACAGACTTTGCAATCCCTAAAGAGCCTTTCATTAAAACTACATTCAATAAAAAAGACAAACCCAAGTTTTTCAAAGTAAATTACAACAAAGACACTCGCTTAGCTACGAATCCTAAAGCGATTCAAAAACGCCCTTTCAAAATCCATCCAAATAGAGTGAAACGAGTTAAAAAGAAGGAAAAATCAAATAATTGATCTGTTTCAGGTCAGAATGGTTCTCCTTCTGATGCTGTTCCTGCTGGTCCCAGCACTTCCTTATAAATTAATTGATCCAAGTAAAACATCAGGAATTGCTCCAATTAAGATTCAAGATTCTAAAATTGTTAATCAAACTTATACCTATGTTCACAATATTAATACTAGTTATTTAAGATTAGAATTAAGTAATATTGAAAAATTTGTTGATTTCCCAGCTTATAAGAATATTGATAAGAATCGCATTAGTATTATGAAATTAAATTTGAAATACACAAAAAATAAATTGAATCAGCCTCAATCAGTGAGTTATAGACAAAAGCGTGGTCTTTTTAATGGTTTAGGATCTGCAATTTCATGGATCACTGGAAATATGGACGCAGATGATAAAGAACGATACGATAAAATTTTGCTAACAGTCCAATCAAATGAGTATCATCTTAGTAATAATGTTGAAAAACAATTTTCTGTTAATCATAAGTTAGTTGAAAAATTCAATAATGAGATGAAAGTGATCCGAGCAAACAATTTGAAAATCAGCAACTACTTTAATTCATTGTTTAATGAGTCTAATAGAATAGAAATGAATCAACAATACTCATTGTTATTTGACTCGCTCATGCTCCTAAATAATAAAATATCTGACATTGTAACTAGTATCGAATTTTGTAAAATGAATGTGCTTCACTCAACTATAATCTCCCATGACGAACTTTTTCTCATGCACAAAAATTCAAATGTTAGCTATATTTCAAACGATTTAAGTGTATTATGGAAACTCAGCAAAGTCCATTGTGGAATGTTTAAGGACCACATTTCCTATTTTATTGAAATACCGCTATTGTCGGCAATTTATGAAACGTTTTTTCTATTGTCTTATCCTGTTATCCAGGAAAACGAAATTGTAACAACTATTGCGCACCCATCTTTTGTACTTCGTAATGAGAACATATTTACTGGAAATTGCGAACTTATCAATGATTATTATTATTGTAGCAATGTCAATTGTATTGAAAATACATGCATATTACAATTATTAAATGATAGAGAATTGAATGGATGTAGTAAATTAGTTTTGAAAAATGGGACTTCTTTAATAAAACATGTAGAAATAGTTGATAGTTTTATATTATTTAATGTAAGTAAATGTATCATTCAAACTACTGATAACAGAAATATTACTATTTTTCCTTATAAGAAAACACAATTGTTAAAGATCAATAATTCAGAGAAACTAATTGGATACTATAGACCGACTGTATTTTGGGAGAATGAAGTTATAATTCCTACTGAATTGATAGAAAATAAGAAATTGTCTAACTTTAGCTTTGATGAAGTACATACTGCAAATATAAACTTTCAGAAACTTGATGTTCTTGATGAATTACCTCTGCAGGATAATCGAACCTTTTATATTATCCTCTTACTTATCTTGATTCTAATTTTATTAATGATTACTGTTTATATAAAACGAATGTTTATTTGGCATAAAATCTGTAATTTAATTTGTTGTAAATCCGAAATAACTAATGTTACCAATACTGATGTTCAAACTGAACCCCAACAATTGTACCCTAGATTATCATTTACTTAATTATTATTTTTTCTGAAGCTGAGGACAGCTTCAGTCTAGGGGTGGAGGAGTTAAGTATAGTCAACCCTATTGTTATATTGTATTGCTGACTATGCATTGTTTTCCTTTGAAGTTAATTCGTAGTTTTAGTCAGTTCCACACAATCATTCGCCGCGAGCACTTGGCTCCCAAATTTCTGTATTCTTGTATTGTTTAGATGTAGTTGTGAAATAAAAGTTCTTTTTAAAAAGTTCTCCGAGTCGTCCAATCACTTAACTATAGTCCTACATCAAGAAATCATATAAATGAAAAAATACAAAATATTATGGTTCAAATTTTGTGACATTATGGCTTAAATTTAAGTATGTATTGAGATAAAATTGCTAAAAACAAAACTGAAAATAAAAGGTATTTCCGGCAAAATTCGGAAGCTATATCTATACTTGCAGAGAGATATATTACTGTTTTTGGAAACTGTGAAATTTTCCAGAATCTCTAGCGATAGACGCTCCATAGAATTTCAATTCACCCAAAATCTAATAACCAATCAATAATTATTGATTCACCAATGAATCTATAATGCATTGACGTTACTGTAGCTCAGATATTTTAAACTTGAAGCGTAAATAATACCTACATTTTCCAAATTGAATTGATTAATCGTAATCTACCAATTAAGAGTTTGGTGATTGAAAATACGTTATAACTAAAAAGACAATTTATAGCTGATATTTTTTCCCTTTTTAGTGTTACAGTTGATGCTTCTACAGCCAGGTGTAGTTAAACAAGAGGCAGACCCTCCATCTTTAAAGTCTCTGGTCACTGATCCCTACATCTTAATTGCCGCTGGTAAATTCCAAATTCAATTCAAATAATATGTTGCATTTTTACTTAAGTATCATTTGAATTCTCTCTAATTTATTATTGTATTCTACATAGTTATGATACATGTCACCATCGTACTTCACAGGAATTAGTTCTAGCAAAGAAATTATTTTTTATTAAGATTATGTTATTCTTATGAGAGAGCAGAGCATTTATTCTTATTAGGACAGACCGTTTTAGATAACAATTATTTTTTATTTAAAAAAATTGTCTTTGGTTTCAAGATAAATTGAAGTAGGTAGATGAGCAGAAACTAGAATCAAAGTACTTCAAGAAATATTTTGATTCTTTCTATCATACTGTATCACTGTATCATACTTTCTATCACTGTATCAATGATCCAGGAGTTTCTAGAATGGAAAACTTGAATAAACTCATGCACATTCCAGAACTCAATTATTTCACGGAATCTTTAATATTTTCAGAAATAGGCTATTCCGAAATGATTGCATGATAAGAAATGAAATATTTATTATTATATGATACTAAAAAGACAATTATTTAAATAAGTTTATAGAGCATTATTGTCTTACCTGTTATTGAATTATGACAGTGAGAGTACATATTAATATAAGTCCGTTTAGTCATATTAAATTTCAAAATTCTGAATCAAAACTTAGTATGACGAATTTCTAGCATATTGAATTTACTACAGGAATAGAAATTCTTTGGAATTTTGTTTCACCAATTATCATGCTTCAAGAATAATTTTTGGTGAATGGTGTAAATTTGATTTCAGGGACAATAACATTTGCAAGTACAGATAATATTGGTACCATACAGTAGGAAATCTTCGTATTTTTGTTTCACAAATTCATATGATGCCTTATTTAATTATACTGTGACGTTTTAAGAATAATTTTTGCGGAATGGGTGTGAATTTTGATTCCAAGAGACATAACATACTCAATAAATTAAGACATAGCAATGTTGGAGCAATACAATAGAAATTTTTTGTATTCTTGTTTCACTGATTATGATGCTTCAAGGGTCATATTTGTCAAATGGGTGCAAATGTTGATTTCAGGAGCAATAACATTCGCAAATACAGGCATAGCAATGTTGGAGCCGTCTCTGCCGATCTGGATGATGGACACTATGGGAGCTGGAAGATGGAAGCAGGGTGTCACATTTTTGCCAGCCAGCATATCATATCTAATCGGCACTAACCTTTTTGGACCTCTTGGACATCGCATGGGAAGGTACAACATACGTTTCTCAAAAAAATTATCTATGTCAACCATGTGTACTTGGGTATGCAGGCTTTCAGCAGGTGAAAAGTTCACTATTTGTCTGAATGAAATGTAAATTAAAATGACTATCCGAACAGATTAACTATATTAATGCATAATGCGTACATCATATCCATTAATTTAATTTATTGACTGCCATAATGATTCATCATCATTTCATGATTTCTTCGTGTACATAAGAATTTAATCCTGAAGTGAATCAAATATTTAGATTTGAATCATAATAAAATGTTATCAATTATGACTGATTTCTTCATCAGGATTTTATGTCAGGGTCAATGATATTTGGATGATATTCATCAACTCTTTTCAAATCAAGGAAGCTTTCATAGACATTTTCCAATGCTTTTGTTACAGATGGCTGGCATCTTTATTAGGTCTCATCATAATTGGCGTGTGTCTAATGTGTGTAAGTAAAGATGAGTCAAAACACAATAATTATCATTGTCGAATGTTTAAGAATAATAATTATTCTGCTAATTTTCAATGAAAGAGAGTTTTTTATGAGAGAGTTCTGCCAATGTTTCATCTTAAGTAACGCCTTGCAAGCTCCATTTTGAACGTGTTCAAGCATTCACTGAAATTACATTTTATATTTTTCTTTAATTACTTAATGAAATATGATATCAATTTTTATACCTAACCGGAAATAGTATTGAATGTAAAGAAAAATATTATTTTATTCATCGACTAGTATCTATTCTATTAATTCTCGTACTTCTTTCACTCTATTTACACTGATACAGTAGGTAGACTACTTCCCAAAAATCAACTGAAATTCATGGAGCATCATTCCAAGAAATGGAGCATCATTCTTATCGTATAATGGAGCATCATCTGCTAACTTTCAACTTTGAATTTTATATTTTGTCGATAAATTTTTATTGGTATTTAAAATTTAGGTGAGTTAGTCCAGTAGGGATAATAGGAAGTTATCAATGGATTATGCTGATATTCCTCAATGAATATCCAGGTTCAATATGTAAAATTATATGTGATCTACTTTTTGCAAAGATTCTAATTAATTGACTTGCCCGTTATTCATGAGTTTTCTTTTAATTTGATTCAAATATTCAAAATGTTTATTAATTTAAATTAATTTATTTCTTGAAGATTCTAATCAATTAACTCACCCGTTATTTTTGAGTTTGTTCAATTTTTTAAAAGATTGAAAACTTTTATGAATTTATTAATTTCAATTGATTTATTAATATATTGAATGAACCCAATTCATTTTCCAATGGTTTCAGATTCCGTTGGCGAAGAGTTTAAACCACTTGATCGTGCCGAATGCAGGTTTGGGATTTGCAATTGGAATGGTGGACAGTTCAATGATGCCAGAACTGGGCTATTTGGTTGATATCCGTCATTCAGCAGTGTATGGGAGCGTTTATGCCATAGGAGATGTAGCGTTTTGTCTTGGTTTTGCAATTGGTACGTTTGAAGTTTTTCATATTAAAAATAATAAAATGATGAGTTGATTGAAAAACTTAATATCTTCAAATATTAAGTACAGATTAACAACGGAACTTGACTCTATGTACAAGAATAAACTGATAGATTGAATTAAAGAATGGAATGCGATGCGATGTAGGTACCTATTTAAGAATCGGATGAGTCATGAATCCAATCTATTTGAGCTACAATTATAATCAAGTAATAAGGCAATTCTCATTAGATACGGTACATTACCAATAAACGGGGACGAGTTATTCTCACTAGGTACTTTCACAGAGAAAAGAATAAACTATAAAAAAGATAATTTTACCGGCAGTAGTTTTTCCTAAATGAAGTGCCTCCTTTTTCATTGATATGAGGAAATCATTTAGGTAGTAGATCTGATGTAATGTATCTACCAGTACATCGCATTTTCCAATAAATATTTATTTTATGTTATGTTTATTTATGTTATGTGTACAAACTCTACTCTACATTTTTATTTCTTATTTATCCTATTTGACAAATAACCCTCTATAAAACCACAGAGATAACTTATTCTTTCCTAGCAGTCTTGTAAATGAGTGATTGACTTGCTTGTTTGAAGTGTTGAACATTGAAAATCGAGGCGTCTTCGTCGATTGTATAGTTTATAATTAGGAATATTATATTTTTTATGCAACAACCAACATTCTAGACCGATACAAATAATGAACAACGTTATAATAACATGTTTTTCATTGTTTCCAGGCCCAGCAATGAGCGGCACACTGGTTAATACAATTGGATTTGAATGGATGTTGTTCAGTATTGCTATATTAGATTTCATGTATGCACCATTCCTCTGTCTACTGAGAAATCCACCAACCAAAGAGGAAAAAAAGGTAAGTGACTGAAATTCAGAAGCCGAAATAGTAATTCTTAAACTCATCCCCAAAAAATGGTAGAATAATTACTGTAAGCATACCAACTATTTTACTATAGTATTTTAATTAATTACTGTAAAATACTGTAACAATTTATGTTTGATAAGTATTTGACTGAACCAAGATTGGGACAAGACATTTTAGTGCAAGTAATGTTGAATTTTATGAATCATCAATCCCTTACACACCTAATTTTGTCATTTGATGGTAAGGATAATGAAAAAAATTGAAGCCTGACGAAGTGAGCTCCAATCAGATTCCATCACTTTCTGAATGAAGTCGCCAACTTCTTGAATTATTGAATTAATTATTTTTTATTTATCAACTTCTTTCTAATTCTATTAGCCGATACTTAAGAGCATTCTATAATTTATTATTAATCGGCATGAGCTAAAAAGACTCAATTATTTTATGTTATCCAATTATTATTATCTCCGTAAATTTAATCAAAATGCTATCCAAATTTTCAATTTCGGAAAATTTCAAATTTTGAAAATCGGATATTTTTATTTTCCCCCATGTTTTTCTATTAAAATGGGAATTTTAAAACACAAAAGATTTTTTTCTATATTATTAATATTTTCTTTATTTTTGGCATTTTTATTTTATGAATGTAGTAAATGATTTTTTATTCATTTCAGTCTTTAGTTATTGATTCTGATAACACAAACGTGTCTTCATTGAAACGTGTGTAAGTATAGGATTTTATTTTTTATTTTCAACAATATTTAGATTTGATATTTTATTAGTTGAGCTGCAATACAATATTCAAAAATCACCATATTACAATATAATATGTAATAATAATTTGAAGAAATAATGGTATATTACATCATAATTACAATATTTAACATCAACCATTTATTTATTTATTTGTTCATTTACATAACCGTATTTATTTCTGTAAAGCCACTTCAATTCATATTATTATCATAATATCATAGTGAGCATATTGAACGAGGCGTTGACGCGGCGTTAATTTTTCTGCGCATGCGTCAATGACAACGGATTAATCATAGAGCGCCACAATTCTCTTAGATCTGATTTTATACCACTGGTAAAATACAAAATACATGGGAAATTGTATGAAATTTCAACACTTTCATTTAAATTTTACGTATTACTTTTTTGTTTTATTCATTCTAAACGTGTTTTCATCAATCTCAATGATGAAAAATACTGTAAACCATTTAAATCGAATCCTGGTGCTCGAATCTAAACTTTTCATTCATATGAAATTAATTGCTCGCTTAATATTTTCAGTCACTGATCCTGGGTGAGAAGTCATCAGTGCGTTACGTGACATACCAAAACGAAGAAGAAGAGGGAGAAGAGTAAATGGAATGAGACATTCTTCCACTTAAATAGTTCATATCAAGAAATAAGAGGAACTAAGAAGCTTACAACTAACTGAGAGACCAACTATTGATAGAAGATAAAAATACAATCACTAAATTACATATAGAAGTTATTTATTACAAGA
This sequence comes from Laodelphax striatellus, assembly GCA_017141395.1. Lineage (NCBI taxonomy): Eukaryota > Metazoa > Arthropoda > Insecta > Hemiptera > Delphacidae > Laodelphax > Laodelphax striatellus. The sequence goes on from CM029534.1 coordinate 27,507,463, forward strand.
GGAAATTGGATAATAATTATTTTTGAATGAGCAAAAACGACCACATTGAATTTTATCAATCGACAATAAAGTTATTGATTTATTTTTATATACATCTTTGCCTTGATATAATCAGGTCGGAATGAATTTCAAAATTTTATACCACGTATATATTTTGAAAATTATAGATCAAAATGTAAAACAAAGTCATGTATGTAGAAGAAAATCGGTAGCATTGAAAATTGTGTGATGAAACCAATGAGAAATACATTCATTCACAATAATCAGCAGATTCTGATATGAAGATTCATTAAATTTCTATTGATATGAAAGTATCTGTGATAGAATGAAGGTGCAGATTGTTGTTGTGTAACATGTAACTATCACATAAAAATGCGCTTCAGTATATCAATCATGGGAAGGATAACCCAAACCTAATATCTCATAAGTTTAGCATTGTTGAAGAGATCTGATAGAAGCCGACATTCCATAAAAAAAAATATAATCATGAGTCAATCACGAAATCATATCTAAACAACTCCGGTAGACTGGAGTAGCCTATAGCTACTATATATTCATGGAAAAGCAAAATCCATATCCGGAGAAACATTCTTTCATCACATTTTAATGAATTTTTCATAAGGAAATGGCAGAATATTCTTCAATGTATCTTTCTTACAGTACAGTTGAAAATTCTCAAGTCTCATATCAATCATTAATCAATCATCAATTACCGTTTACAAAATAATTCACTATTGACAATCACCAATTGCAATCCTGAGCTAAAGTTTTAGATAAACTTACTTTTTTGTGCTGTCCAGAGATTTATCAAATTGTTCTCTCAATCACATGCGATCAATCCAGACCTGAAATGCTCTGAAGCATTATAAATTGTTTGTATCATTCTTAAAAATCATTTGAAACTATGGTGAACATCTAGAACGCAGTTACTAAATTGGAAATACATTGGAAAACTGTTTAATAGTTATTTTATTCATAAGTTTTGTAAACTTGACTTCAGCTATGAACAGTTTCTGACATAAAAAAGACTTCTCATCACTATGATTAGCCAATTGGTTATTGGATAGTCTATGATTATTATTAGACCAATTAGCTTATCTCTATGATCAGCAGAGTTTATATAAAACTCCTTCATATATCTGAAAAGAGAAACATTATTTTCCTTTTTATGGTTCCAATGGAAACAAAGTCCTTTCAAATTAAAATTGAAGTGATCAAGTTGTAACTTCCCATTACATTCATCGAAATCTATCAAACCAAATGGAAGGTGGTTTGGAAGACACTTGAAACTTCACTCCATCCATTTTCATCAACATTATTCACTTTTCACCCATTCACTTGACTTTCACTAATGTGGGTACGGTACCGTATCATTGTTAGAAAAACGTATTTCATAGCAATTTTCCTAGAGTACGGTAGGTACCTCAGATAAAGTTCATTCATACGATTCCATTCAAAATCACTTCATTATTGAGATCAAATCTTCACACTCAAATGACTATAAATTTTATAGTCAGTCATTTATCACGCGCACTAGCAAAAAATAAAAATTCAATGTATAGAGAGCAAAAGAGCGCGAGTATGAACTAATAAAATGTTAATGTTTGTAGAGTAAGTTCAATAGACATGAAATTTATAAGAAGTGTACTTGAATACAGGAAGACATCATCTTTCTCAATTGAGCTTGATAAATCTGATTAAACATAGTTTGGTATTGAGGTTTTAAAAATTTGTAGGAAATTCAGGAATTCAATAAAAAAATTCAGATGAATCAAAATATTGCAATATGAAAAGCAAAAAGTATACGCATGATCTGTTCTATTGTTTCAGCACTGGTTCCTTTTTTTCAACCTTTGTGCACTTCTCTTTCATCCCTCTAGAAACATCCCCTATTCTTCTCAGCTTCAACTTGCTTTTTCCAACTAAACTCTTGCACTATTTTCTATTTTCCACAATTTCCGCAATGCTTCACAATAATTGATAGTTGAAAACTAATATTCACGTTGAAAACTTTTAATTCACCTACTAATCCGATGTAGTGTCTCCCTACCCGGCATTTTTTTCAACTCCTTACATTTGCACTTCCTCAAATTCTCAAACTTGCACTCCCCTCAATTTTTTTTTAATTTGCAGTTACCTCAAACGTTCCCTTTGCACTTTTTTCAAGCTATTCCATTTGCACTTGCCGTCACATCAACATATTCTCTATGATACTATTATATCTTTTCTTCACCCACCTTCAAAAAGTTGAAACTTTTTCAAATCCTATTTGTCCAAGTAGGTACAATGCATTGTTCTCTGTGGAAGGAACAACTTTCAAATAGTCGGGTGAAAGTCATTCCTGATACTGTTCAGTTTTGATAACATTAAAAAAGATAACCCTGACGACAAAATTCGTAAAACTACTTGCACTGCACTCTATAATAAATAATAATATCGCCTTAAAATTTTCATGTGAAGTTAGAGAAAAACTATATGGGAAGGAACTGAGTAGTTGATCAGACTATTTAATTGACAATATAATCGATATTTATTAAACCATCGTGGTTTTATGCAATGACAATATTTGTGACATCAATCGAATGTAATTCGAGTGAGACAATACAAATAATTTAAGAGAACATCAATATTTTTGTGGAAGAGACAATATTACTAAATAAAAAACTCAATGCTGATGTATTCCAACAGATTTAAGTCACCGTTTGACATTGAAGAGAGAGAAACATAGCTCCTCTGCACCTTCAAATGTTCATTTTCCAATATTGTATGAAATTGATAAATATAATCATACCCCGTAATAGAAATGTTTCTTTAATATTGTATAAGATTGTAACTTCAACCAAACAAGATATTTTGATAAAAATATCTTACTTGAGCTAGGCCTCAGAGTTGATGGCCTAGCTGTCGATAAAGCTGTGAAACTTGCATCTCAGCACAATAATGTGAGACAATACTGCATTTATTAAAATATTTAGACTTGAAAAGATGGGCGTGCAAAAATTGTAATGTTGAAGGAAAATTCTATTATTTTCGGACGCCCTCGCGAAAAGATGGATGTGAATGGCTGCACACCGTCTGAATGGACAGGGTCCAACGGGGTATTTACAAAAGACGTCCAAAATTTTCAAAAAAATAATTTATATTTAGATTGAAAAAATGCGATAATTAACGAAGCACGGCCTATCACTGACCGGCTATGACATTCGAAATACTCTTGCGCAACTGCTGCAGAAAATTAGATTTAAAGTAATGAACATTCTACTAATAGTATTATGATTAAGGCAACTACTGTATCCGATTGACGTCTAACAAATTATTTATCAAATAAAATTAGAGTATAATAACCAATAAAAGCTACCATTATAATGGAAATTGATATACTCTTGAGCCTAGTATAATATTTGTTACAAGTTTTTGAATGAAAATTATTCAAGACAGCGAATACAAGAACCAAAAAGAGATGATAGTAAATTTTGAGGACGAAGCCTCTCAGGCGAATGTGAATTTCCCAGAAAGAATATTGGAATAGAGTGGATTGTGGAAAACTGATTGAGCAAAACTTTAGCTGGTCATTACGTTATTTAATTTCTTCCCCCAAGTATATCTAAAATCATTAAAACACAGATTTCGATTACAAATACGTGAAAAATATGTATACTTACCAGTACTCAAATTGTGTTTTTTATAAGTTCATAGTTTTTTGAAGCTGATTTACAGGGGGGTGCAATCACAAAAATCGAGAAGAGAGTAGTCTACATCGTGACTTGCTCTGAAAAGAGTCGTTGTACAGGGAAAAAGAATCGTATGAAAAGAGTAGCTTACATCATTACTCACCACTGTAAAGAAGCATGCTTTCAAACTATTACATCAAAAGTTGTTCAGGTTTGTAAAAATTGTAAAAACTAGTCACTTAGTGTTCATATTGTAAAGATTGTTTATGTTGGTAATAATATACACTAATATATTATCTAACAGTATTTATTGGTGATTATTTTGTTAATAAAATTCTATTTGTTTAGTCTTTGTTGCGCACTTAAGGTCGAAGCGAGCAGACTGTTGCATAGGCTTGTTTGCTTTGACTGAGACATGACCGTGAACTGACAATAAACGTATTGGCTTTGCTGTTGTTTCGAGAAAACGCAAAATCTTTGAAAATTGATTTTTTCAATTTGTATTATAAGAGTTAGAAAATAAGCTGGTTTGGGTCCGATATAAAAAGCAGGCGATCACCAACCACTGATTGGTGGTATCTGGGAGGTTCGTCTGTACTTATTGTATTAATAAATACATACTATTTCTAATCGTAATCAATTTCTTATCTTCATTATGAAAGTGAAAATTATCAATATGCTGACACTAACTGATTATAATATACGAATCTAATATCCTCTCAGTGTTTATGTGGTACCAATACATGGAATAACTGTCTAAGCTTCAGATGTATATCACTGTAACTTATGTACTTCAATGGTGTTCTTGCTGAAATGTGGTGCAATAAATGGCAACAAATACTGTACGTTCTTCAATCATTTCTCACCCTTCATATATATTATCCAAGTAATTTTAGAATGGAGGCTGCCCTAGATTGTAAGACAGGCTGAAGATGCTCAACACAAACACATCAGATCACCAGGTCAGTGAATCTAATAAAAGAAGCTGAAAGATGAAGAATAACCAGTTGACATCACAGAATTGTTATTTAGTTGCTTACAGTACTTGTCAACAGAACAATTCAGCTTGATTTGGAATGAGTTTGAATAACTTGCACAATACAGTTCTTAGCCCTAGCGCCCACTGAGGTGCAGTGGCAATGGCATGGCAAGACTGTAAATATAAACATATTTCGAGATTTAAACATAATCGAGGTGATGTGCGCTGTTTCATATGTTTATATTTAGCGTGTTGCCATGCCATTGCTACAGCATCTCAGTGGGCGCTAGGGCTTTGACAAGGCACACCACAGACTGCCTATTAGAATTATCTCTGCTGATCACCGATCATGCACTCCAATATTAATTCCAAGATTTGATCAACGCACAACTTATTAGATACGGAACAAAGAAGAAGTACATGGAGAATACAGTCTTGAGGCCGGTTCATGAGCTCGGGATTTAGCTAAGTCCTAGACTAAAACAGGTGGCCACCGTAGCATCGACAAACGTTAGCTCGTACTAAGGGCTCTCTATGCTGCTAACCCACTAACCTGTCGAGACAAACGTTTGTCGATGCTACGGTAGCCATCCGTTTTAGTCTAGGACTTGGCTAAATCCCGAGCAAGTGATCCGGCCCTCAGATTACCACTATCAACTTTTCTAATTCGACATTCTAACTCGCTTGAAAAGTACTGTTCGAGACTGAAAACATTAGCTCCTATGCCTGAAAAGAAGGACAAAATAGCTTTCAAATGGAAATCTCTTCATGCGGTATTTGGCAAACACCGAGCATTTGCGTTGGTATTAAGAAATGTATTGGAAATTTTCGTTATACGTCAAAAACGAACAATCTGCACATGCCTCGATTTCTTCTTTGTATATTTTATACATAACTTTTTATTGATAATTGATTTTCTCCTATCACTACAAGTTTTTCTCTTCTTAAAAATATAAAGCTGTGTATACACGATCAACGTTTTCATCCAATACAATAACCATGGACTAACTGCTAATCAGGTAATGAAACACAGCTTCGATTTAAAAATAAAATATATTGTTATATAGAATATATAATATTATAAGCAACAATAACAAAATAAAATGCATAAGATAGTTAGTAGATGTCAGGATAGGCCGAATACTTTAAGCGCATTGAATGCAGTGGCCAGGGCGACATCCTCGGGGGAGCGGCAAAGCAGGGCTGCCACCATTTCAACCAGCGCCGGCAGCGAGCAAGGCTCATTGCGCTGGAACGTGCAGTAGCGCTGTAGGAAGGTCAATGACCTGCGCAAAAGTAACGGAAAACACGTCACAATAATTTATTTGTAGAAATCTGGTTGATGTTGTGGAACTCCATAATGAAATAAAATACTAGAGGGTATTGTCAATTCCACTGTTTTATTGCATTGAGCACTGGACCGCGGTTTCGTGTCTACACCAGTCACATTTTCAACAGTACTGTATTTTCATACGTCACATAATTTTTTTTCAATGACATAGACAAATTTTCTAAGTACACCTACATGCATGAGAGAGAGAAATTTTTGAGCACGCTACCACATCATTTATAGGGGGATTCATTATTATTATATTTTTAACCATTTCACATTACATGTAAATATTCAGGGAATAAATTTATTTTGAATTTGATTTTGATTTTGATTTAGTAAACATCGTGAGCATAATTCAGTTTAAAATTAATTGGATGACTGGCTCCTCCTTTAACCTAAATGAATATCGAATCAAGTTCTGGGGTTTTAAATCAATAGTAAGCAGATATCGAAGCTTGACGGAGTAATGATTTCTAAAGAATGAGTGTGATTTGCTATGAGTAGTTGCCACACAATAGATTTACCGAACAACTTACTTAACAAAAAATGTAACACTTCTTTGTTAAAATAAGCTAAGCAATTCAATAGAGAGCTGAATACACATAAGAATAACGAGACAATAAACTTACCTCTGTGTTAGACCATCTCTGACATGAGGTGGCAGCTTGGAAGCCCTTGCATTAGGATAGAGAAACGGAGAATCAGTCTCAACTAATAAATGATCGAGCGGAAGCCCACTTTCAATCAACAGCGATTGCAAGCCCTTTTCAGAGTTATCCTTGCACAAGACACCTGAAAGTCGAAAAGTAAACATTCTAAGTTGAATAAAGAAATAATAGCCAAGTAAAATCAGACCAGAATAGAGGGGCGTTAATCCTCAAGATAGCCTTGAGAAGAGTGATCCGTTATTGCACCCCTACATTATGAGAATAACTTTCGGGGAATGGGAATTGGTTGAGTGGTAACATAGATTTTTAGTGGAATAACAACATAGTTAACCGAATTGAAAATTATTCGAATATCAGGTGAATGTGAGCTTCAGCCTGAGCTCTCAGAATTCAAAGTAGATTTAGGCCTCGGGTACGATACGAGCGGCGAGCGGTGAGCGGCAACCTGAGCGGCATGTAAGCGGCGGGGGTGGCTACGATACAAGCGACACATTTCAACGCTCACCTAAACTTTAGGTTACTTTGAACATATATAGCCTAGTACAAATACGAAATATAGATAAACAAACTATGGGTTTATATGTGAGAAAATCGGTTTGAAATGGATTCGCGGCGCTGAGCGGCGCCGCTCATCGCCGCCCGCCGCTCAGACGTATCGTGGCCAGTCTCAAAAAATTCACACGCAACTAAATGAGACCCGAAATCAGAGCGGCGCCGCTCTCGCCGCTCGCCGCTCACCGCTCGCCGCTCGTATCGTACCCGAGGCCTTATTGATATTGTCATAAATAACAAGAAAGGGAAAAAACCATTTATCCGAAATTCCATTACCACAAATTTAAATGAACTAGAACTGAATTTTTGAACTTCAACAATTCGATATATAACCCCTTCATGAATATTTCAAGCCTCGAATTTGAAAAATTACGTGTTCAACTTGAGGAGGGGGGTGAAAATATAGGCCTACATCAAAAGGGTTCTACAATATTGTACTTGATGGTACTCTTTGTACCCTTGTACTCTACGATGGTATGCATTTATCGTGTTTGTACGAGTTTGTACTCGTACAAACACGTACTTGAAATAAAGATTCTTCATACAAAGAGGATTATAAACTGCTAACTAGACTCTATTTACTGCTTGTGGAAAACAAAATTTCAGATTGACTTTCGTCATTCTTCAAAATTTTACTGTTTTACTGTAAATTTCACCCTATAATTCTTCAAGGAACCACCCGATTAAAAAAAACCGAAAGAACTCTAAACCTATTCTTCATTCATCAATGTACATCAACTATACAGGGTTGGTGAAAATTATGGAAACGGCTTAATATTTCTTATACGAAGGTAATTTGATGGTAGGTGACATTGGGGATCGTACTTAAATTGAAAATACTACTTTACTGTGACTTCAAAAATCTGGTCCGCCATCTTGGATCCGCCATATTGAATCCAACTTCATTTTTTTAAATGGTAAGGTGGTCATATTATACAGGATTTCGATAGAGAATTTCAAGAGAAAATGAATGGCGAAACCCGTACATCAATATGTCAAAAGGGTTATAAGATATTTAAATTATTAATCAGACATATTTACAATCGCATCGAAATCGAGCTCATTCAACGCAAAAAAAAGTCTTTAGAAAATTCATCCTTATATTACAAAATCTTCATATAGGCCTATTTTCGTTAAATATATAAAATACATCTGATCCTCTCTCTATTTACCCAACCGGATTCTGATTTCAACAAAGGAAGGAAGGAATTCAACAAACCTACCAGTAATTCCTAGATAGACGCCCATTTCAACGTAGGTGCGAGCCTGCTGAGCGTTGCCCGAGAACGAGTGAATGAAGACGGGAGGCAGCGAGTCCCTGTACTTAGCCAGCGTCCTCACCATGTCTTCATGCGCGTCACGCTCGTGCACATACAGCGGCTTCTTCAATTCGCAGGCCAGCTCAATCTACACAAGGGAAACACTCATCGTTTATCTATTTGAAATCATTAATTATCATCAATCTCTATCATAAATCATTAATCACAAATAGAAATAAAAATAATTAATCACAGATCAAAATAAAAATAATCAATCACAAATCAAAACACTCATCATTAAGGGGCATTGATGCCTGAAAAAATATGAGAACAAACGCTTAGCAGGTTACTTCTTCGGTCGTTATTTTTAAGCAAGAAATGTGTGGATGGTTTCAAAGATAAACATTGCTAGAACTTTTGTTGTACCTTGAAATTTTATCATCACTATTTTTTTTCAATTGAAGGTTGAAATGAGTAAAATTTGCTCCATGTTCATCGACTTATTCTGCTATTTTTAAGTTGAAAAATCTTATTTTGAATGTCATACAAAAATTCTACATATTTTTCTGAACAATTTGGTACTATTTTCATGATTATCAGTTGGAAAATAAATTCCGAAGGGGTAAACTCTTTTTGACCTTCACCCGCGCATCCAATAAAGAATTCAATACCTCGTCATATAAATTCAGTCAATGATACGAAGTGATTTTAATCTTTATTTTCAATTTCAACATTTCAATTTATTTATTCACACACACAATAATCATAAACAGCAAGCATCAAAAGTAAAAATTCTAAATTTAAAAAAAAAGTAAATAATAACAAGAAGCTAAGGGGGGAGAAGTGGAGCAAAGAAGAAGGGGAATGAAAAGCTCTTCCAACTATGGTTTCCCATGTATTAGGAAGGTATTCAAGGGAACAAGAGGGTAAAAAGGGAAAGGATGTGATTATGGGATGAGTAACAGTTACAAGTGAAGAATTTCAGTTCAAAAGATTCAATACAAGAATACATACAAGGCTATATGCTTTCAGGTCGAAAAATAGTTGATCCTGATCCAAATAAAAATATTATTTTAAATTGTCTTTGTTATTTTAGAACTTGTGTATATAAGCTGCCTCCTGATTGAATCAATGTTAGTATTATAGATAACATATTTATTAGAAGTGGGCCTTCTCTATATTGACTGTTAATTGTGTTATTAATGCAAAGAAAATGGGTTCTATTTTTAAATATATATTCAAAAACATTCTGCATGCATAGTTATGTTAATTGTTACCACATTGAATTTTTTAAATATTAGGTTTGCATATTTAAAATACAGATACCTTGCAGAATGATAATCAATATGATTAATTGATTTTTATTAGTTTTATATTTATTTTATTATTTTAATCATACGTTTCAAATGATAAGTTTTATTTATTGAATATTGCATTATCAGAATAAATTTGAGTTTGACCTGTTTGCTAAAAGCCTCCATTTGAAGTTCGGGCGAAGAGAAGTCTTTGTTGTAGTCGAGTCCACAGGCACCAATGGCCACACACTCGCTGCAGTCTGCAACGCTGCGCAGTTCACTCAGGCATTCGTCGGTCCACGATTTGGCATCGTGTGGGTGCACACCTGAAATCAATATCAGGAACCCATTGACACAATCACACAGTTCAAAAATTATAACAGCCTAAAATGAAAATTTGGTGTAACATGATGTTTAAAAACCTGTGCGTGGTACAATAGAATTATTCAATTAAATAAAGATTCTTCTATGAATTTTTTATTATAGGTCGATTCCCACATATCAGTTCACAATCACAGTTCACACAGTTCAGTTTATAATCACACTTTAGTGCTCTCAGTACGCAGAACGAGCTGAACAAAAAAGTAATTGAGACTCAACTGAAATGTGGGAACCTACCTTAATTGGAAGTTTGTTACACTAGCACTAATATTTCATGAGATAGTCTCAAACTGTGATAAGTACCAGCAGAAAGATTATCAGCCACTGAAAGACGCAATCTGAACCCTATAGAATTGAAACAAGCACTAAAACCAAGAACAAAGTACTGTATTAGGTACTTGAGGGTCGATCCCAATTAATCTGTAGGCTATTGTGCATGCTTTATAGTCAATTGCTTCCTAGTACTTGATGACTCAGCTGCAGTGTATATTTTCTGACTTGTCTCTACTATTCCTAGAATAACTGTTTCAATCGTTAATAATTATAACTTCATTTCATTTCATTTATTAATTTAATTTCAGTTATTAACTAACTTAATAATAATGAATAATTATAATATATAGTGAGAAAATATACATTGAAACAGAGTGATCAAATATTGTATTATAACTATTATTAATAATATACTATCATACTTTTTTAAACTATTCTCTCTAAAATTTAGACACGTTTTTGCTTGGGATGATATGACTCCCACATAAGCTCTAAGCTTCAGCGTGTGTAAAAGGAAGACTCACGATGATGAAAGATGAATGGAACTACCCAGTTAAGGTGGATTCCGTACCTACTTAAAGCTTTTTGCGATTTTGAAGCTTCTAAATTATATTTATCGGAGCCCGCCTCAAATGGTCAACCAATTGGTCCAATGGGAATGGCAGGCCCAGGTCTCATATCTCAGAGACTAGATACCCCCAGACCATATAGCCTACCACTCCACTGACTTATTTCAGCTTGATTTCCAATTTACTATAAATCTTTTATTTTCTATCAAGTTCACTTTGAAACCATTCGAACTCAATTTTACTTGGACTTACTCATAGCAGAAATTTTATACACATTTTTTCATTTTATTCTATATTTTAATATATTTAATTTTTAAATTTGAGAGCTCCATGACACGGATGAGCTTGTAATACACTATGGAAAGGGATGTATGTGATAAAAGCATACCTGCAGTTGAATAGATGGTATCAGGATAGATTCTGGCTAGTCTTAGTGCTTCTCTACTCGATTTGACTGACGAGCCTGGCACTATCATCTTTTGAACTCCTGCAAAGTAAATATTTAAAAATAACTTTTACTTTAAAAATAAACTGAAAACATTCTCATGATTACTATGAATAATTCAATTTCCTAAATTGAGAGACTATCTACATCAGCAGCCAAATAATATATGATTCATTCACTCGAGTGAACAAATGAATAACACAATACTTTTGGTGATCACAATTAATTTCAAGTTGAGTGGTATTGAATTGATTTCTCTATTAATTGTCTAAAAGTTCATTCATACTCTTCAAGGCGGTTTCATGACATTAATTGCTCCTTTTGAATTATGTGTCAAGTACCTACCTTACTTAAACTTTTAACTAATGTTTGATATAAAAATAATATAAAAGTGTACTGATGCTATGATTTGTTAAATCAATTCCCAATGTAGATGAATTTGAAAATATCAGAAGGATAGTTTTACAAAAGAAATTCAATTGAGAGCTAATTTCAACAAAATGAAATAATCAATGATAAACGTCCGGGTGACTGAGAATAATATGATTCTCAACTACACGGAATACTTTGATTTGGATTTTTGTAACACAAATGCATACTTTTTCAACCCTTTTTTGTCAACTCTTTTGAATCAGAGAATGTGATGAAAGTTCAATTGAAAAAAGAAAAAGAAAACGTACCTGCATCCTTTGCTCTCTGCAGGACGGATTCCAAGTCTCGTCCAAATTTTTTATTGGTTAAATTGGCACCAGCATCAATTAGAATATAATTTTCACAACACTTCATCATGGACTGAGCATTTGAAACTGCAGCTGCTGCCATGGTCGCTAATAATATCGTTCCTGTAAATCCAAATAAAAAATCATTTGCAATTTATCAATTCTTATAAAGGGCATTTATTCACAGATGTCCTCAACAAATCAACTGACAACCGACTATCCTACCTATTATTATAAATAGGCTGATTTATAAAAAAAAATAATTTATAATAGCCTACTATAGTTTTACTTACAATCTATTCATCAGATTTGATTAAATCATGCACTGGCAACTAGTAGAATGTATATGGCACTGAAACGTGTACCATAATTGCGGCATAAAAGACATTTAACTTAGTAGGTAAATAAGTAGCCTACCTAGTCAATCAACTCCTCAATCATTAGTAATATATTTCCAATTTCTACGTCTTACTTGATAATAATTTAAGAGAATGACAGGATATTCATACACTTCTCTAAATGGTAAAGAAAATTGAAACTTGAAACCAACCTTGGTATGCATACAGCTGTTAGCATTGTGATCTAAAATCAGCACCAGAAAAATATTTAGAAATAGAAGTTTTTCATTACTTGAAGAAATTAATATTGTTTAAGAACCCTGCATTGATCTCTATTCAGGTGCAAGTGGCTGGTCAATTGAACTTATAAATACGGTATAACATACCTCCAGATAACCTGTCGTAAACGCGACAGAACCAAAGTTGCAAGATGTGACTGTATACTGAAGAGGACTTTGTTTAATTTTGAGACGTAATTGTACTTACGGGATAGTTGAGAAATTGAATCCAAAGTTAACGTAAACAATTTTCACAGCTCATTCGTAAATAAACAACTGGTTGTTTAGGAAGTAGGAACTAGAAGATCGATGGACATGGAAGAATCATAACTGTATGCTAGTATTTACAAGCTTAAAATTCCATGTTACCTCTAATTCTTTACATTATTATTCACTAATTTAAAATGAACTATGAACTTGTTTAATTGAGCAACATTCAACAGCTATCAAATTCAGCCATGACCTCTGTCAAAAAACCACGGCCATTTTGATTATGAAAGGAAAAAGATTCTGACGTTGAATGCAAAGATAGATTATTTTTCATTGCTGATCTAAACAATAATACTCTGAGATTTCTAGTTTCAAATTCATTTAAATACTGATGTTTTCAGCATTTTATAAGATCTGATATTTCCCATAACAAGAAAATAGATATATTGTGGAGAAACTTCAAGATAGTTAATATGGGAACGTGCCATTTTGTCCCAACGACAGTTTGGTCCAGCGACATTCTGTCCCAAAAATGGGACAGAATGTCGTTTCATGGATTGGTCCAACTCAGGAATGTGGGACAGAATGTCGCTGGTACACATTGTCGGAAAGTGAAGGAATGTAAGGAAATTGGACCAAAATGTCGTGCATGGAGCCGACATATTGGTCCAGCTCAGGAATGTGGGACAGAATGTCGTTGGTACAAATTGTCGGAAAATGAAGGAGTATAGATTGGACCAAAATGTCGTGCACGGAGCCGACATATTGGTCCATCACAGGAATGCGTGAATATCGATATTTTCATCGATTCATTCATACTTATCGATATATTGGTATAAAATTCGTAATTCGGTGAGCCGCTCTGTTGTAATGTAAAACCTATGTCTCGAAATTTGAATTGTATGAGATGGTTATGCATGATATTGAGAATTTTGAAAAGGAAGATAGTCCAACTTATTTTTTCATAGGATGCTGTATTTCTTAGCTTTAGATTCTCACCAATTTGCTTTCAAATCAACTGTAACTCGACAATATAATATATGTTGGGCTAATCTATAAGTTATCTTATATGAGTTACCGTACGGTATATATTTGCAATGATCATAATAATACTGACAATTTCAAAAGTCACTTAACCTTGTTTTTTCATCGCTTTAAAACCTACCTTAATTATGACCCTATGAAAAAAGACAAAATATTATACCAATTTTTATTTTTAAAAGCATATTAATCGAAAACTGACTGCATACACTTTCAAATGTCAGTGTCAAATGTTTGGAAACATGTAATGTCGGATTGGGATCTGTGACGTCACACTTACACTCCTAGAAGTTCAACAGTCGATATTTTGCCTAAATCGATATTGCGAATGAAACGTGGTACAGAATGTCGCTGGTACACATTGTCGGAAAGTGAAGGAATGTAAGTAAATTGGACCAAAATGTCGTGCATGGAGCCGACATATTGGTCCAGCTCAGGAATGTGGGACAGAATGTCGTTGGTACAAATTGTCGGAAAGTGAAGGAGTATAGATTGGACCAAAATGTCGTGCATGCAGCCGACATATTGGTCCATCTCAGGAATGTGGGACAGAATGTCGTCAGTGAAAATGGGACAAAATGTCGTTTGGAATCCTTGGAGTGGTGGACCAGAATGTCGCTGGGACACTTTTGTACCATCCCGTTAATATCAGCTGTTGCCAGCCCGCGGTATTGTTTGAGTTTGAGTCGTCCGCATTGTGCATTCTGCAGAAGCATTGAGGTTATGTTGCTTCGCTTTTAGTCCTTTTAGTTGTGTTTTTATGAATTAGGCATTAGGCTAGTTATAAAATTTATTTTTACGTTGATAAAAATTCCATACTTGTCCATTAAAGGTGATTAAAAAATGGGTGACAATGTTCATGGCGCATTCCTTTCTCAAAAGATTGGTAAAGTAAGATGGAAACCAGAGTTCGGCGTTGATGCCGAAACATTCGTTACTGGTAGTTGGGATAACGAGGTAATTGCTTTCTTATTTAGATACTTACTTCATTCCTGAAATTTTTTAATAATTGGATATTGAATACAGCGCAGTTGAATGGACATTCTACTACATTCTATTTATTTGTCCTCCAAGTGGTAGTTTTGAGTTGTTATAATATTCATTCCCATTTATCTATTTATGCAATGAATTCTTCTGGTTTTCATTAAAAAATGATTGGGTCAGGGCCTGGTCACATACGATTGGGGTTTGATTTACTTCACTTAACTTAATATATACCATACGATTTATATAGATTTACTATGCGAGTAAGTTAAGTGGAGTGAAGTCAAGCAAAGGAGGAGTGTGGCCAAGCCCTACGTGGAGTGAAGTGAAGTATATCAAACCCCAGGCCCTTATTCAATTCTGTCAATGGAAAATCATATTTATTTAGAACTCTATTCAATATTAGTTGAAAGTTTCAGTATCCATCGAAAGTGTTGAGTAAAAGTGATACCTTTTGTTTTTTAGGAAAATCAACTGATATTATGGTATTATCCCCCGCTGTCTGAGCTCCAGGAGGAAGAATACCTTGATGCGTATCCTCAGGTTGTATATGAGCAGCAATTTGAGGGAGATGTAACAGAATTGAAGGTTGGTTGTTCTTTTATTATGTTTCTCTATTGGCTTTTACAAAGAATAAAAGTTTATTTATTCTTTTTAAAGTTAGTTTATTCTTTGTTAAACTAAGTTATTGTGCTATTTCATATTTTCATGCTCCTCTCTTGATTTTAATAGGCATAATTCTTGAAAATATACGTAATGGATGAATATAAAACAAAAAACCTAATTTTAACGTTTTAAACTTTATTGAGTCGAAAAAATATTGAAGTCATTCTATTCTACGGATTAGAAAAAAGTAATTACGAGGCTCTTACATTCTCGAGCAGCTGTATGATCCGAAGTCAGCAAATAGCATTTTCTTTTATCCTCGATTATTATTTCATCTAGGCTATTTTGCATTTTACCAAAAATTATGAAAGTTAGGACTACATTAATTTTTTCAATATTTTCAGTTTGTGACCAACAATAAATTTCTGGTATCATCTTCTTTCGGGAGAGTTCAGCTATTTGATATATTGGATAGAACACAAGCCGCTAAGGCCAAGTTGAGAGAAGTGATTACATGGGATACTTGTCATTACTTCAAGTAAGTATTCAACTATCTTATTGTCTCTTCTTTATTTCAATTTATTCCTTATTCATCATCATAACTTTGTTATACAGTTATAAATTTAATGCTAAAATAACGTAGAATCCACTTATTCAATTATCTCTTATTCATGGCTAATACCGTTGAACTAGAATCGAAATTTTCCTCACAGTGGTTGAAAAAATTCTATTCGAGAATAAATTCAGATTATTTTTATTTTTCAATTGAAGGACTGGGGAGCGTAGTTCTTGCACCGGTATCGCCACGTTTGAGGAAGATGTTGCTACTATTGGTGAAGATGGAAGAATCAATTTACTATCATTGCACAGCGAGAGACTTGTCAGAGTTATTGGTAAGAATTTTGTCAATCAGAGCATCATTTCTAGAACAAATCCGTACTATCTAACAAATCTTATTAATTGCAAATCGGTACGTTTTTCAAGTTTTTTTTTAACATGCACTTTGTAAAAATTCAATGATTTTACTCTATTCCTTAATTTATGTCTGGAGATTCTACCTGCAATTAGAGAAAGTTTTCAACTCTACAATTTCTATTTGTCATGAACTGCATTGAATGCTAAATTTGCAATTGTTATACCGAACAATAAAAAATAAAATATACAATCAAGTATTTTATATTGCTCTATTTATCTATGAGAATTGCAAAATTTCTTGATTAATAATTATGACTTAATTACGTATCACACAAATTCCATTTTATGTGTCAAAGATAGTGATGTAAAATGCCCGGGTATTTAAATCTCTGAGTAAATACCCAAAATTCATAAATATCCGGGTATTTATGTAATCGAGCAAAAATAATTTATGTTTACCTCATAATATGTTATTATTATCATTGACATATGGACTGTTAGTCTATACTTTTGTAAGGTCTTTGGTTACAGTGAAGCAAGCCTGGGATGTCCAAAACTAAAGATTCCTTAGGAGATTAAATCAAGACAATACTTAGAAAAATAGTGAACACACTTCTACTGTTATTAAGTTATTTTATGATCTTCATTTTACATTTTCAAGACAAAAAATTACAAATGTCTAATTTACATTTCCAGATGAAGCTGATACATCATCGCTTAGATGCACGTGCTTCTTAAAGCATAACGAACTTCTAACTGGCAACCTTCGAGGCCACATGAAGATATGGGATCTGCGATCGCATGAAGACAAACCTGAATCAACATTCATGCTGTCTGGCGACCAGGTCGGTGCTAGATCAGTGTATTGCTGATCCTCTTTCTGTGTTGATGTATTAAGATAGAAATAGAATAAAAATTGAAAAACATATTGCCTGTTATATAATATTCCAATCTATTGCAATAAAATAATTGGAGAGACTTAATTATCACCGAATATTAGTAAGATGAGCATTGATCATGCCTCTGATTATTATGGAATACACTAGAAGGAATTTCCCTTTTTGAGTACGGTAAATATTCTTCAGAGGGGAGGACATCATAAACTCCTCTACTGTAAACAATGACTATTAATAAGGTGACCATTAAATTACGAGTTTTGATTTTATGTCCCCGTTTTTTAAGGAGTCATCAGGAACGGTCGATTGTTCCAAAAATCAATATTATGGGTAGATTTTCCCCATATTTTGAATCCAACTCCCATAATTTCTGAGGTTTTGTCCATCAATGTTTCACATAAAAAAATAGGGCGCCATTCTATTGGAGATGTCTATATAGCGGTATTAGCCTTCACAATGTTATTTATTATCACTCACCAAATAGTTTCATTTGTTTTTTTTTTATTCCAGATTGGTGCTACATGTGTAATCCACCATCCTACCCAACGGCATCTGGTTTTAGCGGGTGGTGAAGATGGGGCTCTAACTGTATGGGATTTGAGACACAACACGTTTCCTGTCACTGTTCTAACAGCTCATTCTCAATCAGGTGAAAAAAAAACATCCTTATTAGCCGAAATAATGAACTGAACTTATTAAATCTCTTTTTAGTTCAACATCTGAAAAATAATTTTTATCAACGTAATTTTTCTAATAATTCAGGTACTTTTATAATTTAGATTATAAAAATTGTGCAATTAGGCGAGGTGGAACCTACCCGTAAGGGTCTCCCCACCGATAAAATGCCATACGATAAAAAAAATTGATATTATTCAACAAAATTTAATAATTGGAGAATTTTCATCTCTCATCATTTGTCCAACTGATAAACAGATTCCTGCACCAAGTAGGAAATAGTTTGGTTTAAACTGATAGAAATAAGGATCAGCTAATTTGGTACCTCCAGGAAAATTGAAGTCGCAAAAATGGTTATTTGTAGCAGTGATTGATTCTACGAGGATGGATCGACGGCTGCCTACACTAGAACATATGGTAGAAAATACTCCCTTCACTTTTATGAAGCTCACATCTTCCTCTGAGTGAGTACATGCTGTCTCCTCAACAATGCTAACAGTTGAGAATGATCACTGGTTCACCATTAGATTGTCTACCCGACCATCATTATGGACCGGTTACGCAGAAGTGGATTGGAGTTAATATTCCATTACTCATCAAATTCAACATTTCTGATCGGAGATAAAGCTTAAGGTGGGTTTTCGTTACTGCGACCGAGTGCCGCAGCATTGCCAGATGCAATTGATGAAAAATCCCAATTATTTATAGTGCGGATTTTTCATCAATTGCATCTGGCAACGCTGGGTCGGGCTCCGCTGCGGCACTCGGTCGCAGTAACGAAAACCCACCTTAAACATACTTTTGCACTACTGGGACCATAGCTTCTCGAATTCTTTGTATCACCAAAAATGGTATTTCTCAATTTACAGATAAGTTATTAGGAATTATTGCCTATTCTGCCATAAAATTATTGCCTATACTCATCTTGGATTATAGTAATTTGTCAGTTGTTTGCAAGTTTACTTAGTATTATTGCTAACAAGAATATTGTTTGTTTTCAGTGAGTGAACTGCAGTTTCATCCAGACCGCCCCGAACATTTATTCACGTGTTCAGCCAATGGTGAAATATGGCACTGGAACACCAGCTCTATCTCCCGCAACTCAGCCATTGGATCGGCTTCTGACATGTCGGTGATTGCAGGAATAGAGGACAATCCTTGGCTCAATCCTGATGTTGCCAAGAACCGAATGGAAGTTTACGCTTTGATGCCAGCCATAAGTCAACCAATTAACAGTTTCGATCTCAATCGAACTCGGCTGGTGTGTGGTTGTGATAACGAGGCTGTTTATGTTATAAAAAATCTCATGCTCTGAATTTCACTTATGAATTTTCATTTTGTTCAGTTGAAAATTTGAGATTTTGTATCAGTCTGTATTAACTGTAAGCATTTAATCAGCTCTTTTGTATTGTACTGTATTTGAATAAATTGAAATTTGTTTTTAACTGATATTCATATTTCGGACAGTTTATTTTCCCCAGAATTATTACTGATTCCCGTTCTTGAATACCAGTTCGAAATATGCAATTTTTTGAGGCAAATCTAGTTTTAAATCGGAGGGTATTTTTGAATCATCCTATGATAATAGAAAGAACAGTTTACCATAACCACTAGACATTCTGTAATAAATTTATAGTATCTATTGATTTTCAACATCTGAAAACTGGATAGGAACAGGAACATTCAGTCACAATGGTGTAAGATTCATATTTTAAATACGTGTAATTGAATGCTATAATTGAAATCTTATTCCTTGGCCTACCTGTTTTTCAATGAAAAGCATATCTCCATCCGATACTGTTAGAATACAGGACCGCTTTTCTCTTAAAAAGGATCTTACTGACATTGTGAAGGTGCGAATACACGTTGCATATTTGTACTCTAATGGATGTCAAATGTTGTCCACGTGATGCAAATATGCAATGAGTATTCGCACCTTAATGCATATCAATGTGGAAGATTTTTGACAATCAATTTGTGTAATTTATATTATTGAATAACTCAAAAGGATCAGATTAAAAAGGATAGTTATGTGGAACCGAAAACTCCAATAACTTTGAATCTTGGATAACTATTTCAACAACTCTATCATGAAATGTCTTTCAAAAACATTAAAACAGGCGATCAGGCTATCAAGGAATAAGAACCACGAAATATTTAAAAAACATTTTTAAAAATCAATGCATAATTCAATAGAAATTTCGTCACTGACCATCAAAGTGTGATCTTAATTTCCATTGAATTGATTTTCGTAAAATGAAGATGGTAATTTACAGGCGAACATTCATAGATTTTGCACCCAAAAAAATGAAAGAAAAACAGTTTTTTAATTTTTTTATTAAAAGTATTATTAACTTAGTCTAATAAATTCCATTACATCATTTCCCAAATTATGTATGACAAAATACAATAAAATTCAACATGACACTCATCAAAATATATTATATAACAAATTCATTATCGAAAGTATAATATTATTATATTCATTATTTAACAGTAAATTAAATTTATAATATCCGTGAAGATTGTAATATCAATTGAATCTTTTCCAATAAAATTAATGTTCTTTCTTAACTCAAAATAATATCATGATTGGTGAATTTGAACAAGAATTTTATTAAAATAATATTAAAGTATTAATTTGTTTTAAAATGACGAATATTTGTTTTAACGAAAATAATAATTGCAACTTAACTGGTCAGAATAATATTATTTGGAATATGACACACATTATTGAAATACCTATATTGATAAGAAGGAAATGTCATCAACAATTTAAAAAATAAAAATATAGAGGGTTGCTGCGCAAGGTATAATTCTGGTATTTGCAACAATAAAAATGAGATAATTTGAATTTATGGAATCAAAATTTTGTTCGAGCAAACTTGAGATTAATATATAGCCTATTCAAGATTTTGAATTATCAATTTCAAAAACAATTATTAAAACCATTATTGTTCTCATGCCAACTCACAGAGGAGGATTGTTCTTCCTTCTCTGTGGCCAAATCCAACTATGATAAAAAAATCATCTACTGAGGTGCATTTCTGCTTATTGTGAGATGAGTTCATTTTTATTAAAATAATACTAAGGAGTTTATAAAGTTTTATATTTTTTCAACTGAGTTTTACCTGAGGAAGCTTCAAATTATGCATGAAGTATAAATGCGTCAGGTTTTAATTCGTATCAAAAGATTATTTTACAGCATCATGGAACGTGTAGGGTTGGAACAGATGGATGAAATTCCCTGATAATAATAACCACTATGCACACTACAGCACATGTAGAATTTCCAGTAGAATAGAACATTTCTCCTTGATATTTCAAGGGGAGGCAATTATTTTTGATTACCTTGTATCAATTCACAAGAATAATATTAATCATCACAACAAATTCAGTCACACATTTCTTTTTAAATATCGGTATCCAGAATAAAAATGCTGCTTACAAGCTACAACTAAGTACTACAGTATAGTATATAATTTTTATATTATTAATAATATTTTATTATAATTCAAATATATCTTATAAATCGTACCTAACAACTATATAACAACAAATACCGTGATCTCCAGAATGTTTTATGTTGACTAAATGAAATAATACATCTGTTGGATTCACTGTATAAAAATTGGTAGCAGTATGTATAAATTGAGTCCTTTTGGTGAATCTATATGGTCACCAATGCTCATACGCAACCAACTTCCCATTGAAAAGTTGCAAACAAATTCAAATTTCTCATGTAGACGCATGTTTATTTCTCATTTTCTACAAGTCATAGATATAATAGGCGGATCTGAGGAGGATACTAGTGAAATCCAGTACGAGGCTCTTTTCAAACCCGGGTGCTTACAAATAAGATCAGTTTTTCAGGAATTTCAACACGAATAAAAATGACGCTATTAATTTTGCATCCCATTCTAAAATGTAGATGTCGAAAGAGTTTTTCAATACGATATTCTTACCGTAACGCTATTTATTATGAGGTCAATAATTCTACTTAGGCGTAGAAACTCAATAGCTTTGCGTTAGAAATATATATATTTTTTTTCGCTTGGAAAAATCCTGTGTACAGGAATAAAATACTGTTTTCAATAATTACATCCCAGCATGTAAAATTTACATTATAGCTTCATCACCAAATATTTAATTGGAAAAATATAATGAACTATACCATTTAGTTAATTCATAATAATTAAAAGGATGCTATCATTCACGAAAGGATTTTCGTTTGATTTTTACAAAATGTCAATTACATAATAATTCATATGTAGGAATCTAAATAAAAGTTTGTTTGACTTTATTATATTACTATATTTATGGTTGGATCAAAAATTACCTGCTAATATTTCTAATCAAAATATGACTTGCTCGATATTCAAGAACATTTTCCACAAAAACTGACCTTATTTGAAAAAATATACCCTACAGATCTATCATTTCCATGAAGTCATGAATATTCCTATTACTAGAATTCCTAGTAATAGGTAGCCTATAAAACATACCTTGAAAGAACCTGAGAAATTACTTCTCATAAACTGAGCCTACAAATAGAAAGTCACTCTGATACACTTTTAAAGAACCTGAGAAATTACTTCTCACATACTGAGCCTACTAGTATTCCTGGTAGTAAAGAACTACTCTTATACACCTCTTGAAAACTTGAGAAATAACTTCTCATATACGGAGTCCACAGCTTCCCATAAGCCTGAGAAATATCCGCGGTCCACACCGACAAAACTCTACCACTAAATATGACACATTTCTGAAGCCCAACACTTTTTCTGCTTTTGAACACGACACTGATACTTTACACTACTACACCAAGGATGTAGAAAATAATATTTCCTAAATTCCTTGGCAATACAATGTTATAAACGCGCACTTATAGCAGGGTGATAGAAAATTCTATTTCCTAAATATCTTGCGTACTACACTCTACACTGTCATCTCTTACTTTAATACATCAAGGTGATAGGACATGATATTTCCTAAATACCTTGCGCACTCCACTGTCATCTTGCATTATAATACACAAAGTCAGAGGTGATAATATAGAAAATGATATTTCAAATACCTTGCGCACTGCACTGCTATCTTCCACTTTAACACCAAGGCGATAGAGAATGATATTTACCTTGGCATAACACTCTTATCTTCCACTTTAACACACCAAGGTGATAGAAAATGCTATTTCCTGAATACCCAGCGCACTACACAGCATTTTGTCTACATGGGTGCATCTAAGGCACTGAGCAGCTCTGTCCCGTGCAGCAGATGACTGCTGGGTGCGTTGACCGCATAGTCCTGTTCGGTGAGATCCATCAGAGACGGCACCGTACCGTCCGGATCCAGCAACGTTAGCGATTTCAGTCGCGTTCTGCCGTCGCCGACGTTCGCTCTTTTCGTTCCGCTGTCCTGAAAGCAACACAACACAATTCTGTTAGTTTTCTGAGACATTAATCATAAAATAACTACCTAAATAATTAAAATATACGAGTGCAGTTTCCTTACTTGAGAACGCTACTATCAATTAAAAAAAACTATATATCAAATCCATTAACATTATTCTATATATTATATATTTTTTTTTGCTAGGGATAATGCCCACATAAGCTTTAAGCTTGTGCGAGAGTAATGGGAATATTATATCAATATTTTCAAAATTAAATTATTCAATCTATATATATAAAAGCGAAATATATCTATGAATAAATAAACTCCGCTAATATATCACCCAAATATATACTACACCCATTATTATTTATTTATTTATCGTATGGCTCACCAAGAGCATGAAACGAAGTCAAAAACACTCAGATAATATACAAAACATAATATACTTTGTAGCAGTGATAGCAGACTTGGTAGTTAGCTACAATTCTATGTCAAGTCCACCCATATACTCGTACTACAGGGTGGTTAAAATTCCGCAGTAGCTGCGGTGGTATATTATTGCAGAGGAAATGATACATTCTGTGTTTGCAAAAAATATTAGACGAATTGCATTGCATATTCATTGATAAGGAAGGCACTTCCAAAATACAATGTGATAAAGTTTTCAAATTGTAATAAGTTAGTCAAATAAAATATAACAAGTTTTTGAGTGATTGATTGCTTTGTTGTATACAGTATTTCAATGCGGAGGGAGTTTTAGATCACTCTTTCAGATGAATATATGAACTACCTAAGATTAAAATAACCAAGATAAATAGAGAAAATTTATACATGATATATGTATTCCAATTACCTTGGGAATAACTAATGATGAATTGGAAATAACTATTATAATTCTGAAACTATGTTTTTGAAATTTCTCATGAAAAGAGTTGTCGAAAGATATGTAACCCTCTATTGTAATATTACTACTGTACATGAAAACACTAGGTAAAATAAATTGCTTAAACAAATTGCAAGAAAACTGTTTTTTATCTATCAAATTTTATAGAAGTTCTCTATTTTTCGAGTAGAATTCAGCTTGAAATCAAACATAATCTAGCTGTAGAATCTTATAACTCATGAACACAAATTATTATTATGTTTATCACTTTAATAAACGTAAAAATGTAACCGTTGACAGATTATCTTGAGTTTTAATTAACAAAATATAGTTTCATGATTATAATAGTTATTTTCAATTCATCGTTAGTTATTTCCAAGGTAGGTAGTTATTCCAAGGTAAACAATAGACATAAGTTAATGTTAGCCTATACCACGGTAGCACTCAACTCAAGAAAACCGTACCAAAAATGATCCAATGAACCTGTAAAAATACAATACCTATAAAGCAATGAACTCGAAAACATTGCACAGAAATGTTCTATGTTAAACAATTTACACAAGACAATTTACAAATCCACAATCTAATAAGATATTGAACTGCATAAAAATGTGTTTAAACGGGAAATTGAAAAGATGATTATGGTAACATATAAAAGATACATAATGTAATACAATTCAAATTGTAAAATTTGTTCAATGAAATAACTAATGAGCCTCAAATTATAATAGCATTCATTTAATTTGGCAGATGGCATTGGATAGATTGATAAAGATATATTTTTTGCCATCGGAATCTACGGTTATCAGCAAGGTCAAGAAATAATTTTATCTTTTCATCTACCTATCTATCTATCTAATGCCATACGCCAAATTGAATGAATGCTACTATAGCTTATAAAAATTAGCTCTCACAGGAAACCACATAAAAATACATCTCATTTGGAAAACTGCAACTACAGTTCATGTTTATCGACAGATATCGTTAAACCGCATGCATTGGGTTTCCTCCACTACAACTTTCATCTCGATCTATTTATAGGGTATTATTTACAATAAATAATTACCGAATCTTAATTTTTTCAACACAAAAAAATCAGAAAAGCCTCCAATAAAAAAATAAATTTTCAGCCTCACTGGGTAGAAAAGTGAGAGATGATTATGTGAAATGGAATGGAAATCAAGCCCATGACTTGAGCAGTAATAGCCAATCAACACAAAAAAATGAGAAAAACCCTCCAATAAAATATAAAAACCAAACTCCATTATTGGACATTCAGCCTCCCTGGGTTGAAAAGTGAGAGATGTTATGTAAAGTGGAATGGGAATCAAGCCCATGACTTGAGCAGTAATAGCCAATCAAAGTTGCAAGCTTTAACTACACTATTTTGGCGATATGCCAACAAAATTAGCAAGCTCTCACTCCTTACATCGATTTTTCATCTCATTCGAACTTTAGTTAATAATATTTCAGGAAGAAAATATCTACAATGCAGATACACTGCACTGTACATATTATCTACACGAGATAATATTCATTTATTTTTTGTCAAAACATTGAGGACTCAGCACATTAAATAATGCAAGGAATATAAAAATGTATAACTCATCTAAACAAACTAACGTCAAAGGAATTTGTATGACCCTGTTAGCCCTTTCGTAGCCACATTATCATAACGATGAAGAAATCTAGATTTTATAAATATGATAATCATGAAATTGATGATTAATGTGCTACGTACCTAGCTAAAATTTTTCTGTGCTGGCCAAAGGCTTTGAAAGAGAACTACATTGTAACTCGAAGATCTGCACCTTGAATTTAAAGATCATAAATTGTACATTCTGAGAGCTTTCATATCCCCGCTGATGGATATAAAAACTAACATCCCTCCACTCGCTTCATCGTGTTATTTTTCAATGGCTCACTGCGCACTTTATAGTCTAGATGAATTGAATGATTATCAGTTTATTATTATCTGTCTCATTTAAGCTGAATTTCATCATTAATTATCAATATAATCATCTTATCATGGTAATCCCCGTATATTATAGTATCGCTATCACGATCACCAAAGGAAGTTAATTTACCAATATTTAAATGAAGCTGCTGACCTCATTCAGTACTGCACTCAATTCAAATTAGGTTTGCGGACTGAATTTTTCTTTGATAGCCATTGAAAACCTTTGAGAGCCTAACATTTGAAAACCATTGAACAATTCTAGTTAATGCTCAATGAATTATTACGAATGACTATAAAAATTGAATTTGGAAACCACTACGGAATCTGGATTCTATAAAGTATCCATCAAGCTAATTTTTTCTTTCCAAGCCATACTTTAAAGAGGAATTCACTTATAATTCAGCATGTTCACTCCTAATTTTTTCATCCAAATGTAATAAAAAATAAATCGTTTGCTATCTTACCTGGTAACGCTTTTCTATTACGCCATTAAATGACAATGTAGAAAATAACGCCATCGGTATAAGACCTCATTGTTTCAATGGATGAATTGGAATGCACATGTTAATAATATGTCAATATTGAACAATATAGGCTACTAGTACATATAACTTTCTAAAATGTAACTTCAATAAAATATTTATCAACCTTTGATGCTGGTCCAGTCTTGATAATTGTTTAGGGTCCATACTCCATAGCTAACTGCTGAATAATATTTATTCTCTTATACATTAATTTTTTACATTCAATATTTCTTATTATACGGTATTATTACCATTATCTACATTACCTATCCATTATTAGATCTATCTGTTTTTATTGTAGCTGTCTGTCATTTTGTTATCGATTTCTATACTCCAAGTTCCATAGTTATTTTTTTACCAATGATAATGTTATTGACTCGAATTCATTTGCATGATCATTTGAGCAATTGATCATATTAGCAATTCATTTGTATGATCTAAATAATCTGATTATTTATTTTTAATTAATTTCCTACCTGTAGGCATTACCTACCTGGTAATTATCCACCTGATGGAATTATATAGATAGAGAGTTATTATTTATTTGCCATCGGACTCTACGATCCTCACTAATGTCAAGAAATAATATCTCTCTATCTAATGGCATTATGGCAT
The DNA here is from genome assembly GCA_017141395.1 of Laodelphax striatellus. Lineage (NCBI taxonomy): Eukaryota > Metazoa > Arthropoda > Insecta > Hemiptera > Delphacidae > Laodelphax > Laodelphax striatellus. Next base: position 27,534,929 of record CM029534.1, read on the forward strand.
CCGCCAAATTACATGAATGCTATCATATGTCCGCCTTTTTCTGTATTATACGATCAAATTTTTATTAAACCGGCTCCAAAAAAAAGAATTAGTGGATACTTTTTAATGAGGGAATAAAATGTCTAATCAAGCTGTAAATATTCGAGACTGGATTGGAGGCCAGAGTTATCTTTGACTCAAGATGGGGTCTCTCGCCAATGATATAAAGATCAGTGAACAACTTTGAAGGGCTTCGCAATAAGTGGAAGCTGAACAATGCTTGTCATGAGGGATAAGATAGACGCGGTGAGCGAGAAGAGAACTGAAGTACTATAGGGAAAGCATACAACGCTTGTATAAACCGCAAAGAGAGCTTCAGAAAAAACCAACTAATTATTTTATTATTTTGAAGTGAGTTTCAACTCAATAATTGATCATAAAGTTTTGTTTGGTACAGTACTTATCTCCGATTGTGATAGATAATTATTATGGTGATGAATACGGACAATACGGTTTTTTATAGCTTCAGCAGCCATGATATTGAAATTTCAGCATTTATAAGCAGGATTTTCAAAAGAATATGCAGGATAATGGAAAAATAACATGAGTTCTATGAAAGACAAAATTAACTAACATAATTCAAATATTGGTTGATACAACCAGGTTATCCTTGAAAAAATCTATTGAATAGAGATTTATAATAGGCTATTATTATTACAGCAGATCAAGAGAGGGAGGTTAGAAGACAATGGGACAAAGAGAATGATGAAGTGAGAGGGAAATAGAATAGATAGTTGAATTTTGAACATGAAATATTAAAAATAAATTATTCAAAGGGTATTTATGAAGACTTATTCATGAAAACTATCTCGAAGTATTTTATATGTTGCTCACATTCAATCAAACACAAATTTATCGAATGGATTAACGTTGTTTGTGTTTTTCAGGAAGGTAAAACGTAAGAAAACGTAATCTTTTCATGAGGAAAGATATGCTTGGTGAAAATATTCGAATCTATTGATGTTCCAATTTCAAAGGTGAGTTTGCCATTATTCAGATAGGTGGCTTGAAAAATAACATCATCCCAGAAACAGCAATTCAATTCCAAGATCCTGATTTTTTTGCAAATTAATGATCCTTAACAGCTCATTGCCATTAACTGGAAGACTGCAAAGAGACTAATTTTCAATAATTAAGAACTCCAAAAAAGATTATATTCAATAAATTGATACAATTTTCATAATGTTTTCAACAATCTTTAAAAAATAAATTACTTTCCTTCAAATGAAGATGATACATACGGTGAGCGGCTGTAGTATAATGAAGCTGCTTAGAGTTCACAACTATAATAAAACAAGCTGTCCCGGCGAACTTCGTATCGCACTCTTCCCCCCCCCCCCCCAAATGTCCCCCCTCTTCTCCCCACAAATGTCCCCCCTTCATGCCACCCCCAAAAAAAATGTCATCCCACAAATGCCCTCCATTCCCCAAATGTCACCCCACATATCCCTCTTCATGTCAACCCCTCTTTCCCATCAAATGTCACCCTCCTCCCTCAATTATTTTTTATATTTATTTATTTATTTAATTCTTTCTTTTCAATTTTTTAAATTTAGCCTATATTTTTAATTTTATTCCCGTTCTTCAATTTTTATCAGTCCTATTCTAATTAAAAGAATTTTTCATATTTATTAATTTATTTTAAATTTGTTTCATTTTAATTGATTTTATTATTTTTATTTTTATTTTTATTTTTTTCCGTTCTTCAATTTTTATCAGTTCTATTCTAATTAAAAGATTTTTTTCATATTTATTTCTTTCTTTTTAATTTTTTTTATTTTAATTTAATTTAATTTATTTTCTAATTTTATTTCCGTTCTTCAATTTTATTATTAGAAAAACATGCATGATACGAACGATAACTCATTCTTAATATTGATGATTGTAGCGTAAAAAATAATTAAGAGTAGAAAACCTAGAGAAAAAAAAACGGTCCAGAGCGGGGTTTGAACCCGCAACCTATAGATTATCAAGCAGAGACTCTTGCACTGAGCCACGGGGACTTGGAATATGTCCCCGATAATATGTCATATAAATATAATTTATCTGATCTTGAATTACGATCATCTTTCCGTTGTAGGTACACGTTCGTGCCGGCAAGTTTGAACGTAGCTTTGTGAAATATTTGATAGGTTATGTCATTAATGTAATAACTATTTATTAATTATAAAGGGATTTTCTTATATTTTAATACATATTATGTTAACCAGTGCTGTAAAAATTCAAACTAAACCAAAATCATCTAAATCGGTTCAGCCGTTCTCGAGTTATAAGCGAGCGTACAGACACCAACTCTCTTTTATTAATATAGATTACAGTTCCATGCTACGACCATGGGTTCAATTGTACCTGGCATCTATTCTATCATCCCATAGATGATAGACGCATTTGAACATTAAACATATTATGGAGTACCGAAAAATATGTCAGCAAAGACAATAAAAAATTTATATTATACTGTAACATAATACTGTATTGTCTTTAGTGACAGGTACATTTGAATAATATTTCGAATACTAGGTAATCCATCACCAGAGAACTTGATTATTGAACTGCTGCCAAAGTTCGGTTGATCTAATTGCGAATGTTTTAAATCTAGTTTTTAAAGACCATTTTTTCATAAAATGTTTAAACAATGCCGAAAATAGAATTTTTATCATTATCTGAACTGTTTTTTCGCTAGCCAAACGTCTTACCCAGAGGTAGACTATAGAACCAGAAGTATTATAATTCATGACATTCGAGTGTAGTACTCGTGATATCTCAGTTATTCTCAAACTCCTAAACTGAGAAACGAAACGAACATTCATGATTGAATTGAATAATTATTGTGAATGGTGGCATTGATGACTCTAGCTGAATACATTTTGAAGGCTACCTTAAAGGAGTGATGTTGAAAAACGCACATTATGAATTCTAAAAACCCAGTTCACTTGAATCAAGAAAAAATCAACAACTTCAAACCAAGTTTCATGAGAATGAAAATTCATCCTGAGGCTATTTTCTTTTTAGAAAAAAATTGAATCTAGAATGAATTTTCCTTGTCATAGGCATATTTATGCCTATGAGGGCATTACTAACCCATATGAGGGTTAAGTGTAAGAGAGGGCCGACTGCGCCCTAACTTCGCCCTCCCAGGTTAAAAATAAAGGCAGTCATTCAATTCAATTCAATTTATCAGGGATTGTGTTGAATACACTTAGTTAAATATACTCAATAAAACGTTGGAAACAAAGGTATAGCAAATACGTAAGCTGAATGAAGTACAAAGAGAGTTATTGTTGACAGCAACAATAATTAACACTTTATTAGAACAGCTGTCTTTGATAGGGAGATGTACATTAAGAGGTGATGGATTTCATTTGACTTGCTATTCAGTATTTGCACCATGTATAGCATTCGCTATTGATATTGATTTGTAGCAAGTTGAGCTTACAATGTGGATAAGTAGTAGAAGTAGTAGATGAATAATAGAGTTCAGTAGTTCATTTGTTTTTAATCATGCAAATTGCTTCTTTTTATAGCAATTTTGTTTTGAGATACATGAAATGTCTCTAAGTTTTATAGCTTCATTTTTTGTAAAATTTTACAATGGAGTAGTAGATGAATAATACAGCTCAGTAGTTTCATTTGTTTTAAATAATGCAAATTTCTTTTTTTATAGCATTTTTGTTTCGAGAGATAGATACATTAAATGTCTCTGTCTACGTTTTGTAGCTTCATTTTTTTTGTAAAATTTCAGGGGGAATTATTGAAGGTTTATGGAATTTTCTGAGGCTCTTTGATTATTACCACTCCCTCCAGATTACTCCTAGTCATTCCATAATTCTTCTTCATTTCTTGATATCAAAGGCATCTACTTATAATATTCAAAAAGAAAGTGAGTGAATTATTGAAAATAATGTATGAATTTTACATCAAATGAATGAATTTTTGTTAGAAGAATGAGAAAATCTTCCTCATTCAAGAATGTAGCATTTCAATAGTTGAGAACCCAAGAAGATCTAGCAAAGTCCCAGACTGATTTCCTAAGATAACCAATTTTTAGTAACATTGGTGATTGAGTGACTGCAAAAATGGAATTACTTCCAAAATATGTCAATAATAGAAAGATTGCAACAATATCAATCCTATATTATAATGGATATTTATCATAAAACCACCACAACCAATAGGAACCGGGAAGAATTCTCAATTATGAAAATCTTCATTATTCATGATATTGAAACACATGCATTGAAAGAGACAGAATAAATCAAGCCACGATTTAAATAGAAATATGATTAAAATTGCAATAGTATCTTATAATTTGAATACATGATTCTGTCTGTTTGATACAGATCAACAAATAAAAATCAACTTCCTGATCTGAAACAATACACATCAATGCAAAATTGACGCAAATGTGTTTGAAAGATACCTGGAGATAATTTTATCCCACATGTTATTTATTGATTAACAGGAGAAATCGATCAAAGAATGCATTGTTTTGTTTTTTGTACATATTTTTGAAAAGAATAGCCTTTATCATTTTAGGAAAGATGGAAACGTTTCAAAGATTATAACAGGATGAAAAAAACTCTTTTTGCTTTCAAATTTTTACTGTAAATACAATAGAATTTTTTATTCCTTCATAACAATAAACAACATATTATATATAATTTATTTCACTACTCGCTCACTAATGGCATCGGTTAACCGTTAATTACAGATTATAATTGTCCAAAATCCTCAATGCTTGACCCAACACTACGTGGTAACTCATTCACCATATCAACTCCAATAGGATAATAATATTACAATAAATTGATGCAGAAATTTAGATAGGTTCATTCAATTCTAAGATATTTCAATGGAAATTTTTGATCAACTAAAACAGCAATTTTGTACTGTATGTCACAAGTTTATTACATTTTGAAAAAGAAAAATACTGCCAATAAGATGAGAAATGGAAAGAAGTTAACTAAACATAATTTTCTTCTACTGTTGAAGAGATTAATTGAAATTCATACAACAAAGTACAAGAGAATTTAAAAGATTTAGGGAAAAGAATAGAGCTAATTCTACTAAAAAATATTACATATCCAAGAAAGTACAACCGAAAAAAATACAGAAATTTGGAGAAAACGAATCATTCTACTACCTTCAAGTAATATTTGATTCAAATGGAATAATTAAAATAACAAACATCAAATACCAATCTTCCAATAAATAATAAATAAAAACGATACTAAGGAGATCATCTCAAACAGAATGCGAGCTTCAACAACATGCATACAACTGGTTCAACTAAAACAATATGAGGTAAATAAATATAAATATATAGCAGACTAAATTATCATTTCAAATGAACACAATGTGGCTGCCGAATAGAAAGTTTTTGTTGAAGGCGGTGAGATGACATCTGGAACGTATAACACTGAAATTTAAACAGATAACACAACGATTGTGGATTTGTTAATTGTTTTGCTTACAAATAACATTTTCATCTGAAAAAAACATGTATACACAATTTTGAAATCATTCATATTTGTGGATTTGCAAATTGTTTTCAAAAACAAATACAGTAGTTGGTTAAGTTGTGTAACAAGAATCAAATCCTAGATTGTTCAACAAAAACGATTGAAGATTTGTAAACTGTGGTGCTTTTGAAAAGCGAACCTGAAACATGAATATTCGAGTCCAATTTCCAGGTTGGACTATCACTTTATCAAATGTAGTGAGGTGAACAAGTTAGCAGTCAGGCGGGCGGGCGGTATGTCTGGCTACATTTCTAGGAAGTACACATGGTGGTCGCTAGATGTCGCTAGTGGTGCTAAGAGTAGGACGCGTGACGCCTATAAACAGCGGCGCTGGGAGTACTGTACGGTTTTCTCGAGTTGAGGCACACGTAGCCTGCACTAATATCACATCCACTTACTAAAAGGTTCATTAGCACGCTATTGCTGCGCCCCCCTCCGTCGAGTACGCCCGGGCGTGCTATCGACGGCTGCTGACGGCTCCGCTTCGCGCCGCCGCTCTGGCTCAGTTCCGGGCAGCCGGCCCGCTTGCCCCGCTTGTCCGCCGTTCCGTTATCCGCGCCTCCTCCGCCACCTATACCGCCTCCTCCACCTACTCGCACAACAGAAACATCATTAGAATAGTTGAAAAAATACTCGCACACACAACAGAAACACAATATTAAAATAACCGAAAAATACTTGGGAACCAATGGTCTTGGAAACCCCACATATCAGTAAGTTATTTCAGCTCGTTCTGCGCATGTATCAATAACAACGGACCAATCATAGAGCTCTGGGATCATTGATGCATGCGCAGAACAAGCTGAACTGAACAGACTGGTGACTAACATAAGGTGACTAGATTGATAAGTAGGGAATGTCAGGATGGACTAAGTAGAAAAATGAAAGCAACGTACAAGTACAGTAATAATTTGAATATATAAAGTTGAAATCTGATAATGAAGATTTGTTACAAGTTGATGAGAAGCTAGGATGAAGCTAGTGTTGGGATTAAAATATTGATTATTTAATGAATCCAGCTATTCCGGCCATCTCATAAATGATTGAAATAGTTGAGATTAATGTTTTGAAGAGATAATCTAAATAAATGTTGAAATCTGGTGGATGAAATTATTTTTCATTCATGATGAAAGAGTTTAATTACAAGAATTACTAGTACTGTAGATTAGTCGTTTATAAAATAATTTTTCAAGTAACGTACCTGAAATTTTCTACTCGTATTTGTAATTATTACATCGTAAATTCGTAACTATTCTTCAACATGGTATACTGTTACTGATAATCGTAGGCCTACAGTACATAATACCATCCAACGGATTTAATGGAAATAGAAGATTTGTAATTGCTAGCATCACTTTTAAAGCAAATGGTTAACACAAAAATTGAATTTCATACGAGTGGGAGAGTGAGAGATTGATTTTTAATAACATGACTTGGAACCTATTACTGTATTTTCAAAAACGAAATTGACTACATCAATGGAAGGGGTGCCCCAGTTCACGTGACTGAGGCGATTGATAGATTTGATTTTTCAGACTATTTCTAGTTAAAATTTCTTATTGGATGTAATAATTGTATCAATAGACATCTATATCTATATGGGTCATAATGTAATGGAACTAGACCCGAAGTAGAAGAATAAATTAATTTGATAGAAGTGCGGCATCACCTTTTCTACAGGTGACGGACATGTGACTGGACCTAGCGGCTGGATTTGAATTTGTGAGCAGTAATTTCGCTAAACTGGAATCTCTGTCTGGTTTTCGATCTTCTCTTGGTGATGTGGAAGTTGAAGACCTGTACAAAATACACTCTATGAAAAAACAAGAAACAGAGTCCTGTACAATACAATAGTCCTACTATAATAGTAAAGAACCAATATTTATAAGACAATACACAGATATTGTTCACATTTGAATACAGATACAATTAATTGCAAATTGTCAGCTACATCATTGTCACTGATCTTTTAAAAATTCTTACATTGTTTAGATTCTACTACGCTTTCTATTATATTGTTCATTCCAGACTGTGTGACAAAACTAAGACATTTGATTGTGACTATTTACAAAAAAAAAGAGCAATAATATAATTAAATTGAATTGAGAAAAAGCATGGATCTTTCATTATTAAATTAAGTAGGCAACTAGCTGAGAGTCAACTGACTTCATAAAGTGATAATTCACGTCCATAACACAAGAAGACTGATAATAATGAATAACTGAATCTATTAATCAACTCATTTAATGGTGAAATCCTAAATTGCAAATGGAAGTTCAGCTAGCTTGAAGAATCCCAATAAATAACACCTTTACTGGGGGTAGTCAAGTACAAATTAGATAATAATAATTAACAACAATCACAAAACCCAGAGCTTTCTTCTGTGTTATTTGTTTCAAAAATGATCTCTTGCAAGTTGGATAAATGTAAATTCTCAACATTCCAAGTAGTATTTGCAATATGAAAAGCATTTGTTGAAAAACTTGAATGATGATTATTCAGAAAAGAGTTTCCTATATAAATAGGCATGAGTGTAGGTAGTTTTGCTTTGGTGTATGGAATGATTTAAATCACTTCTCTTTCACCAAGGTTTTCACTCATAAACCGGACATTAAAATTTCAAATTCAAGTATGAAATGTGTGGTATATTGGAACCAATAGAAAAGATCTTTAACATTGATATGAATAACAAGCTGTCCCGGCGAACTTCGTTTCGCACTCTTCCCCCCCATCAAATTTAATGTCCCCCCTTCATGCCACCCCTCAAAAAATGTCATCCCCCAAATGACCCCCGTTCATTCCCCCCCCCCAAATGTCACCCCCACATATCCCTCTTCATGTCAACCCCTTCTTTCCCATCAAATGTCACTCCCCTCTTCCCACCAATAATTTTTTTTTATTTTTCAATTATTTCTTCTATTTTGTATTTTTTTTTTAATTTATTTATTTCTTTTTAATTTTTTTAATTTCTTCTTTTTTTTTCATTTATTTATTTCTTTTAAATTAAAAAAAAAATTTAATTTATTTTTTATTTTTTTCCGTTCTTCAATTTTATTATTTGAAACAATAAAACATGTATGATACGAACGATAACTCATTCTTAATTTAAATGATTCTAGCGTAAAAAATAATTAGAGTAGAAAACCTAGTACGAAAAAATGGATCGGAGCGGGAATTGAACCGCGGACCTCTTGTTTACGAAGCAGACGCTCTATGCACTGCGCCACGGGAGCTTAGGATCTGTGAGCAGATTTTCCGATCTCAAATACACGATCATCTTCCCGTAGCCGCTTGGCCGGCAAGTTTGAACATACGTCTGTGATATGTTTGATAGGTTAGGTCATTAATTTACTAATTATTTATTAATTACAAATGGATTTTCTTATATTTTAATAGATATTATGTTAACCAGTGCTGTAACAATTCAAACGAATCCAAAATCATCTAAATCGGTTCAGCCGTTCTCGAGTTATAAGCGAGCGTACAGACACCAACTCTCTTTTATTAATATAGATTAGAAATTGGCTGACTGAAACGCACCATCCATTGCGACTACTGGAACTAGTGGAGCTGGCGGGCGAGTTGAGGCCCGAGCCCCACATGAAGTCGCCGGTCAGCAGCGGTAGGTCGTCGCCTTCCGACATGGGGATGTAGGGCGCGGTCACGTTGAAGTCATCCGCGTCCACACTCGACTCCACTATGTCCAGGCCTAGCAGCGTGCTTTCCAGCGCCGGCGAGTCTTCTATACTGCACAGTGAGGGTAGACTGCAGCCTCCGGGGCTCTACAAAAACAGAAATAGATTTTTAGAATGATTAGATTATTAGATCTTAGATTAGATTATTAGAAATTAGATTTTTGTGTGGTGCATCAACACGATTTTCTCAATCAGGCTACCTAACTAGTGTTTCATTGTTGTATTTACCAATATTTTGTATTAATTTTAGTATATATATTTTTTGTAAATGTTATGTAAATAAAAAGAGAAATAACGAAACGAAATTTCAGTTTCAATTAGCCATCATGTATCAAATACTAATCTGATGTCTAGGAATTTGAAATTGATAATAATGCAATGTAATCAGATTGCTCCCGAGTTGTAGTTGAGAGGAATTTTATAATATTCTATAGTGAAGAATAACTTCTATTGTCTCAGAACTGATAGTTCAGATTGAAGACCATGTCTGATACTGTAAACCGATCACTACTCAAATTGAAGTTTACTAAATACAATCATCATCAGCATATTAAAATAAAGTAATGTATGAAGATTTATAATTATCAATTTACTATGATAAATCTTTTTTATTGTCTCCTACTATGCTTTTGTGATGAGTCTCTTGCCCTGTATCATCATTTTGTTCTATAATTATATTGTGTTTGGAATAGTTACATAATTTATGGATCTCCTGGATAACCAATACAAACACATAACAACCATTTCAGATCGATGGAAATACATAGAACTTATTCACTCTTCTGGGGTCCGTTCCATAAAACTCATCCTGATATTCACTAGACGTGCACTATTAGCAACATAGCACGTCTAGTGTGTGCACATCTTATAGTTAGATGTTCCTGTATTGCATGCACATGCACTTGTAAGATTAATTAAACTTTACAAGTTCATTGTTAATTATTAAACCATTTTATAATAGAGAAAACAAAATAATTGTCAGATTCTTGTTTTGCGATTAATAAATGACACCAATATATCTTGTACCTCCCCCTCTTTGATAACGTTGTGCTTATGGCAACTTGAAATTCCATCCATCATCAAGTATTTACCACACCAAAACTCATGTATAAGAGTATTCATCACAACATCAATTCCCAAGTTATATAATTATTCTGAGCATGTACATTGAACACCTATTATTGGGGGACAACTTTCCGAATTTGAATTAGCATGATTTGATCTCTTCACAAAAGAATTGGCCAATCATTGTTTTAATACTCTGTATAATCGAAGTAACTTTCAGTTAATTGCTGAGCAGACATACTAAAACGTTTCTATTGTCTAGGGTCAAGCTCACATATATTATCTATAACATTCCCTGCTATACAAAAAGGTGCGTTTACATTTGGATACATGTATGAGATACTTGTGTGAAATACATGTTTGATTGATTGACAAATCCATAAACATTTAATGAACAAAATTGTATTTCAAAATTTGACATGTGTAAAGTGTTTTTCAATTGAATTTATTCAATAAGAAAAATGTGTACATAATAGTTTCTAGATATTACAGTAGAATACATATGAAACTGTAGAATTCAAGTGTCATAATATTATCAAGAAATTTTTGACACTTCCAACATAAGATAACTTGTGTGTTGGCAGTGAGTTGTAGTTGACAATTTTTTTTATTTTTTAATGAATATAGTCTAGTGAAAAATAATATTCAATTCTGATTTCAGCATGCTATAAACAAGAAAAATACCTATGATATAGAATTTAATTAAGTAACATAATTATTGAGAAATATAAGTAAACAATAATATTGAAAACAGAGATGGTATATTTGGTGATGTTTATATTATGGTGATTAAACAAAACACGCCTTGTACGAAATATGGGACGGTTTCCCACCTGTTATTCAACATCACTTGCTGTTCTTCATTTCTATTGCTTTTTGAAATAAAATATTTATTTCTCAAGCAAGTATCTTATACATGTATCCAAATATGAACGTACATAAACAATACATCACACGTTACATATTTTTTGTGTAGTAGTGAAGGTGTTAATGTGGTAGCCTATTTTTTATAGTTATCCGTATTGAATTAAAAGAATCTAAGTTGTCAACAACCGGTTGTTACACATTAAACCATTATCAATCTCTGGTAAACTGAATTTCAACTCTCTAGTAACTCTCTGATTTAACTCTCATTTTACCATAATCAATCACAGGTAAACTGAGTTTTACTCTGGTACAATCTGCTCAACTGAGTTTACCAGAGAGTTACCATTATCAATCTCAGGTGAACTGAGTTTTAAATCTTAGTTTTTCATTATCAATCGCAGGAAAACTGAGTTTTACTCTCTGGTAGAATCATCTAAACGGCGGAGTTTGCCAGAGATTGATAATATTAATGGTGTAGCAACCGAAATCGGTATTTTGATAAATTTGTGGTTTTGACAACTTACAGTCTTTATATTCAACATTATACACTTATACATCCATCATACATGATACTAACATGTGTGAGGGCTGGTGACTGTGATCCCGAGTTGGATAGATCATCACGGTAGTGGAAGTAGGGCGAGCTGGCAGGAGATATCTCCTTGGACGTGTCACTGAGCAGCGGTCCATAGTTCTCAGACAGCATGAACGTGTCGAGTACATCGGCGAAGATGCTCGAACTGGGAATGAGAGGGATGCACACATCCCCGGCTGTCGGCGCCAAGTGGGTCAGGTCTTCTGTGTCGGGCTCATCTTTAGCTGGAACAACAGCAGAAAATAATTCTATAATAATTGTCACAATTAAGTAATAATAATATACAGTAAGTAAAGTGAGTAATATAAAGAAAGTAAGTGTAGTAATGATATAAGAGTTCGAGATTCTCATTCTTTGTTGAAGAGTGTTGAAGAAATATTTACTACTGTACTATTTTTCAAACTGAAAAAATTGCTTAGTAATTTAGGTTAGAAAAAAGTTGCTCATTAGTTTGAAGACTAGATAGCAATCTATCTTTGAAGAAAAAAAAATGAAAAAATTAAGGCACTAAAATAATATTTGAGGCTGTTGTTACTCTCCCGAATGAAATGAACCATTTGATCTGTATCAAAAAATTAATAGAATAGATCATTTATCATACATATATAGCCTCTAGGATCATATTCTTGTCATAAAATGATTATTGATTTCAATTTCTATTCAAAAGCTTTCTCCAGTCCTTTCTTGAGACGTTTTTTGGGACTTTTGTGGGTTCATTTTTCGTGTAGTGGGATTATGGAAGTGATTTTTGTATACTTTTCAAATCATAGGCGGATTGATTTTCAAACGAGGAAGTATCTTATTCTATTCTTTTAGATCTATTTATCAAATTTGAAGAAATCACAAATTTTATAACTTTGGTGACATTTTTTTGGTCAATTTTTGAATGTGGATAATGTTATATGAAAGTGGATAAAGAATTGTAATTAAACATGAATAAAGTTGATCTAATGATAATTAAAAGTTAAACAATAATAATTTCTTTAATTGAATTTTTCTGAAGGGAATAGCGTTACCCGTTAGATATAAATTTTCAAATTTAATTGATACTTTAACCAATTGTCTTACAAGTGGGATAAATATGTTATATATGGGAGGAAAAGCCTTGTTGAATATCAATATTTAAATTCAACTGAAGCTTAAATTAATTCACATGGAATGAGATAAACACTAATTCACTCTGGAAAGTTGATAAGTTAATTGTACAGCCTGTATATTCAACTACTAAATGGCGATTTCTAAATGCAGTAGTGATGTTCCCATTTGCACAGTTCAAATTCGAAGATAGGACAGCTACGATTTATATGTGCCACTTCTTTTTGTCCCCAGCTAACAGCTTCATTTCATCACATTAGCTGACTACTCTATCATCTCTCTTGAATCTATAGTGTTGCTAGCAGCCTCCATCTCACTTGTCCTAAATTATTCATTCCTTTATACTCTATTCAATCAAACAATATGTTACCACAATGTAGGAGCTATTAATTAATTGGTTTATATAGCATTTTTATTTTTTATCTTTGTCTTGACTTTCTTCCAGATTGATGAGTTCAACAAGTTCAACAAGTCCAAAAACATTTCAATGCTGATAGAGCCCACAGGATCTATAGCTCGTTTACTTTACTGTATAGACTATCATTATCAATTATCATCATATTATTTATATTTCAAGTAATTTTATTCTGTAAGTTGTTTTAGTTATTAATATTTATTCATATGTTATGTATGTTTATTTAATTCAATAATTTGGGAATAGAGCGTGTATTATCAACACTCAATTCATGAGTTGTCTATCAACTATTTGAATTATTTTATTTTCAAGATATAGACACTGAAATTCTTTTCCGATGAATTGTTTAAAAAAATGTTATTAACGAAGGCTCATGAAGCAATGTCAAAAAAAGTTTAAGGTTCAAAGTCAGTGGAGAATGAATAATCCATGAATTATGTATGCCTTTCAATCATGATTCAACAAGAACAACAATATATTAAATGAGAAATCTCATCAATGATAGTGATAGATTAATACTGTAAAAGGTTTCTTCTAGAGAAGATATGCTGAACCTATTCTTATCATTGGTGGTAAAAGTCAAATTTAGAACAAAAAATATTGGAATACAATTGAGAAGCATAATCTAAATTGTTAAAAGAAGAGCGGTTCTGGTCATTAAAAATCACAAGTGGGCTATTGATAAACGTTCAATACTGATAAGAAAGCATTTCATGATAAACTTATTTTAAAGTGGTAAACGATTTATTAATGCAGTAAATCATGTAAAGGAATGTATAAAAACGATGAAAATAATCTTAAGAGGTCAGATGCATTGGGTATCAGTATCAAAATTGAACTAGGTTAGAGAATAATGAACAGTGTATTAGCAGTGTATATTCAGATTTAGTGATGTGTTTTTAAATATAAAAAAACAAATGCAACTTTGTCTTGTTTTAATCTAAGCAGCAATGGAAAGTGTTTTTATAAAAGTTGAAACCGGATTTCTCAAAGAAAAATTGGATATATTTTCCAGCACCAAGGATGCTTCACAACGGAATTATATTTTTATTGAGGAGCATTACAGATTTCAAATTTTTTAGGGAAAATAAGGAGGGATTTTGTTCTAAAAAAGACTCAATATTTTTAAAGCAAATTTACGAACATGCTGCTATGAAGATGGATAAGAATGTTTTCACCGTTATATCTACTGACTACCGTGCATTATTATCAAACAGGAAAACATGGGTTATGGTAACACTTAAGTTCAGAAACCAGTATTAAAAGTTTGTGCTGTTTGAAATAGAAACTAATTGAAGTTAAATTCCAAAGATTCGACAATATTATTTATGAATCTATCTAGTCTCACTGCCTTCTAATTGCAGTGAAACTGTATTGTTATAGGACTCTAATGATAATTTGCTATCACTGATCACTGATAGTGAAACGGGTTACAGCAAAATGAAAATTAGTTCACAAATTTTGTCTGATATCATTTTATTTACGAGTTATTGAAAAGCATATTTCTTCAGATTCTATAATATATTTCTGGTTTATTCATTTCGACTACTATCTATTCTCATATATAGTTTTGGGAATAATCATTCATTTAACAGGTCGTGACGTAAGTAGGTGGAAATGTAATAATGGTTTCATTGCTCCATAAAGTTGAAGCAACTGAGTTCGCGGATCAATACTCCACCTCATGAGTTTCCTAAATCATATTGTGACTAATTTGGATGTAATAAATTTCAAGGTACGGATTCATACTGCAAAAATAAACAGGAAAGTTTTTTTTTAATCGAAGAGCTATTGATCGGGAAATAAGTTTTTATTGTAATCTCTTATTACTCAGAATATCACGTCCTGGATTCTCACCAACATAATATGGAGTAATGTACCACATACGATAAAGAATATTTTCGACAACTGATTATTTATCAATATAGAGGTTATTAATACACTGAAGTGTAATAAAGTTATTTATAAAATATTTCTGAGTATGATGCCCGATTGAGTCTAAGACTGGTGCTTCGGTGATGATAAAATATAAATGAATGTTCTTGTTGTTTGTTATTTACTGTTTTAGGTGCGGTGTAATTTCAATGAGTAATTTTAGTACTTCTCCCAGAACTGATGATGATGAGTATAGAGTTCAAGGAATTTATGTTTTTCTGTTTATGTCTGAATTTTTTTGAATATAGAATTTATAAATAAAGAAAACATTAACAACTATGTTAGAGATAAGAATGAAACTCACTTGTGATACCGGATTCATCTTCAATGTAGAGATATCCCTTGTTCATTTCCTTTGTTTTTGGAACGAATGTCTTGGTGGTAGCCGTTTGAGGTCCGGATGGAGCCGGGGCAATGACCTTCAGCGTGGATGGCTGTGGTCCAGAAGACTGATCAAGCAGTGATCCAGTGCTGGGAGCTGGGGCAATGACCTTGAGAGTTGCTGGTTGTGGCCCAGTTGGGGCTGGAGCAATGACCTTGAGAGTTGCTGGTTGTGGTCCAGAAGGTGCTGGAGCAATAACCTTAAGAGTTGCTGGTTGTGGAGCTGGAGCAATAACCTTGAGAGTGGCTGATTGTGGTCCAGAAGGTGCAGGAGCAATGACCTTGAGAGTGGCTGGTTGTGGTCCAGTTGGGGCAGGAGCAATAACCTTCAGGGTAGCCGGTTGTGGCCCAGTAGACTCAGGGAATGGTTTAGCTCTAGAGAAACTCTCAATCAGATTGTCAACTTCGTTTTGATCTTCAAAAATGTCTGCAGACTTGGCAATCTTTGAGGGCTGAGAAGTTTGCTCAGCTATCTTTCGTTTGTGATGAGCTTCAAGTGTCTTGATAACATTGGTAGGGATGGCTTTCTTCCTGATGAGTTGAGGCGTGATGGTTATGACCTCTGGTAGTATGGATGGCTTGAGAGGGATGAGAGTTTTGCCTTGAGGCAGTGCGCCACTGGCGGGGGTGGGGGCGGGGGGCGTCTTGATGGTTGCTGCTTTGCGGAACACCGCCTCAGTGACTGACACTGGTCCAGGTCTAGAAGCAACGGGCTTCGCCTCCTCTGGCTTCACCTCCACCTTGACAAACTGCTGGGTGCATGAGTAGATCTCATTGCGATTCTCTATTCCACTGTAACAGGCAAATTCATAAACGTGCAACAAACAAAACATTCAGGGTGATGAGAATTGTGGCTTATCTTTTAGGTTCTTTTCAAGGGATTGATGGATTGGCATGTAATAAATAGTTGGAGTTTGTATTATTTCTCCCTCATATAGTAGAAAATTTATCAATTCGTTAAATGTAACACTGAAGTTTCAGAAAAATCAAATGTTTCAACAACAAAAATGATTTGTAATGAAAATCATGGAATTCTAAGGAATAGTTCAGGAACTCCCAACTGTGATTTGAGTAGTTACTGTTTTCTTCATATCAATGATAATAAAACATAAATCTTCATGAATTGTGCATAGTAATTACAAATTTAAAAATGAGAAATATATATTTAAATTGTCCTGATAGGGAAGTTATAAGATATTGGGAGGCTTACATGAGGTACTTTGAATCAAGACAAAATTCCTTGAACCATGATCTTGTAACAACTGTATTGTAAAACTATACTATTATTGAAACTTATCAACAGATAGCACCTTCAATCTAAACTAGCCTACACATAAAGAACTCGCAATTAGGTTTTTCTGTAAAACTAAAGATGATTTAAAAAATATGGTCAAGTAAAATAATAAATTGATCAAAAAAAGTAATAGTTTTAGAAACATAAAACTTCCAAAATATACAAGACCACTGAAAACTAACACTAAACTGACTATATTCATTAATGAATGAGCATAGCACACATTCCAGAAAGACTAAAATAAATATGAAGATTTCGATAAGGAATTCAAACAAACCAATCTAAAGCAAATATGAAGTGTCTGACGCTACAAACTCTGATCATACCTCAGAAAGTTGAGTTAACTCTACTCATACACTATGAATTCAAGCAATTCAGCTACTAGGATTCCCTGGTGCTGATTACCCAACTTCGACCACAAACGAACAATACAATCCCAAACTAATCAACTCGATTAGAGACAAATTAACATCTGAATGCACAGATATGGTTCAACTTGAGTGAAGCAGGAAAGTGACGAATGATTGCTGAGAGGCACTGGGACTGGGAACAACGAGGAGATGCTTGTGTAACGCAGCCATCAATTAAACAATTCAAACGATTCAATTTGGAGAAGCTGCCCGGTCTTCATGTATACTGGGCTACTGCAGTAACTCAACACAACGCCAGTCTGAACTACTACTATTATTATGTAACAGAACGAGCAAGGGGTTCTAAGCATTCAGCGAGCTATCCAGAATTAGTCTCAACACTTCTGAATCCCTAAAGAGTATTTTCAACGTTGTTTGAACTGGATATGGTATTTAAATCCAAGATTCAATACATTTTCAACAATGCAACATAGACAAGATTTTAAAGCAGAGATGGAGATTGGGTAATCCCATGGTAATTAGAATCACCAGCACTATAGGAATATCGAATAAAATTGTTCAAGATTTTCAGTTTTCAAGAAGATACTCTACATTTCATTCAATATCCCACTTGATATTATTCTTACTTTACAGATACCCTACATTCAATTCAATATCCTACTTGATATTATTCTTACTTTACAGACACTCTACATTTAATTCAATATCCTACTTGATATTATTCTATTATGTTTATAGGTAGTTCAGTTTCCAAGGACTGCACTCACAATACACATTTTCCTTAAAATGGTCTTATCTATAAGGATAAAACTAATCATTCAATTTTCTTTGGAATGCAGTTTTTTCAACAATGTAAAATATTCTGCAAAATTTAAATGTTTTAACGAATACTACTGTATATAATTCATTGCTTTTTTCATAAGAGACTTCGACGTTTGCTCTGTTTTGAAGATTATGCAGGTAATAAGTACCATGAATCTCATACAGTAAATGTCAATATTCTTAACAGAATTATATTCAATCACTTTATGAGATTTTTATTGTAACCAATAATATTTTTCTTGAATACTGATTTTTAATAATGAAATACCATAGAGATTCACAAACTGAACAATGTGGTAATCAATTTTATTTTACCAGTATATCAATCATTTTTTTAATTTTGAATATTTTATTGCATAGCGCATGACAACTAGGTTCAGTAGGCCTAACTAAGGACTTTACTCACAATACTTATTTTCCTTTAAATCAACAAATCGATGAGGATAAAACTAATAAAACACACTGGGTAGTTTTCTTCATTAGCAATCCTAGTCAAATAACTGGTTGGATGAGTTTGAGGAATAGTTTTCAAAGCATTTCACCACACTATTTCCTAATCCTATCAACAATCCTCACTCGCTCAAATTATATAAGACGAGATATTCGACGCGGCTGACTTTCTTCAATTTTCAGACAGAGAAAGTTTAGCTCAGTACCGGAAGAAACGATTATGAATTTATCAGCAGAGGTCTGGCCATTTACGAGGCAATTTAAATAATATTCAGCGTAACACACTGAACCTAAACAATGAAATTCGATCATCCAACGCTGTTCAACGCCTGTAGCTGAGAAAATTATTTCTAGTTCATGCTTTTTAAAAATGATAACTAGACACCGGAAATTAATTGAGCATAAACAGAAACAAGATACGGTAATGTATTTTTATCTCACGTTCAGTCTGAATTGTTGATAAATGCTTGTCTATAGTTTACGAGGGATTAAAGTACTATTAATATTTGATTAATTTATCTGATAAGCATTTCAGGAAGTGAGATAAAGGGCCGGTTTCTCCAAAGACAGTTAAACCAATTTTTAGTTTAAACTTACGTTTTACCAATCACTAGGAACTTTTTTGTCAGAAAGTTCGATGTTCGAACAGCTGACCATTTGATTCAATGTTAGCATCATTACAGCTAGTGAATAATATAAATGAAGTGCATTTGTTTAACGAACAACAAAATATATGAGATTTAATTAAAACTTGAGCCGATTATTCATCAATATAGAACAATAATAACAAACGGTTCAGTGTCATTGTTTCAATTGTTCAATTGCACACCAAAAACAAGAATGAATCATAATACAAATATAGCTTGCTATGATAATTAATTGGTAGACTGCATTCCAACATAACTTCAAATTTTAAAATAAATTCAACAGCTCAATGACTGCATCACCCTTTGCATACCTCTTTTTTCCAATTCATTTTTATCAAGATTCTGATCAAGTCTGATCCTTTCATTATATCTGATTCATCTTCATTAAGTCTAGATTTCTTAGTAAAAATCTAGTAAATCGATTAGCAAGATAATTCAGTATAATGTGATTAAGTGTACTTTACATAAACGTTTACTTTGTTGGAGAGACTTGGCCGATCAAACACTGACAACAGAAGCAGCCAGTATCTAAGGAGCCGAGAAAATATTTGGAGATTGTTTGGATGTTCAGAGCTAGCAAGTTGTTATTGCGATGCAATGCGATTGACCACTTCCACCGATTATTAACAGCGGACAGCTCAGCAACGCATCTGCGGCGGGAGGAAAGAGAAAACGACGCTTCTTCTACTGCCGTGTGTGAGGCTGGCCGAAGTTTGGCACTAGTTTACAAGTTCTAAAATGGCGCACGCTAAAAATAAACAATTTCAAGCGGGCTCCTACGTATTATTAACCACCGACCGCTAAAAAATGCCGGCCGGGGGAGGCGAGAAGAAAGAAAGAAGAAGAGAGGAGAAATGGTAACGATCACGAGGGAAGAATGAAAGACGACTGAAGGGAGAGAGGGAATGTTGTCACAAGATTTAATTGATGTCAATTTACGTTCAATGTGGCCTACGCGTGTTTTTCTTGCACGTCACCGCGTGAATCTACAACTCACTCGCACCGGCGATTGATGAAAAACTGATTTGGAAATGCATTCGAATACCGGATGGAAATTTACAAGTCATATCAGTGTACTTACGTACACTCATCGATAGACAACTGGCTGGTAAAGGTCTGAGGAAAATACAGTAATTGATTATGAATGCAGTCTCATATCGATCAGTGATCACGTAAGAGATGATCGAGATTACCTTAATCAATTTACAATATTAGAATGCTGAACTACAATAGACGCTAAAATATTTTGAATGAATAACAAATTTTAAAAACTTTACTAGCTATCTTTCTTGATAAGGTATTTGCAAACCCAGTACATAACAAACTGAGATGTGAATATTTATATTAAGTGTGAAGGCTATAAAGGCGGCAAATTATTCAAAACCGCTAATCATTTTTTTGACGAAAATATCTTATAGTCAACTGGAATCGAACAGTGTTGGCTTTTCTTGGAAAATTTCTTTTGATGGAAAATTAAAGTTTCAACTTCTTGTTTATGTAGTTTAAATAAAAACCAGTTATCTTTAAACTAAAAATTAAATTTCTCTAACTAAACTAGGCTACCGCTTCTCCAAACGAAACGGAAATTTTTATTTTTACTCTTCATTACTGCCCTTAGCTACTCGTATTTTTTAATATTGTATTAGCCAATTAATACAATGCATTTTCAAGTGGTTTCACATTCTTTTGAGATGATTTATGAAGAAACCCTATTTTAACTACCGGTATCAATATGACAATAAACAAGTTATACGAAACGACTATTTCATTATCTTGTATTGTTGAAAGCTACAAAATGAATATCCTAAATAAAAGGTGTCTTCATGCAATGAGCTCAAGTAGAATTCATTGACACGAGTGAAAACAAGAGTTTTCGTTTTGGATTAGCATGTCAATTAGCAAAAAGACGGTGCAAGCACTAGGTTTTGCGACTCGAAACTTGCACGCCGCTGACTAGCTGACTGGCGCATCATGTGAGCACTACTTCACTGATGATGATAATAATAGTCAAACTCGTTGATAAGTTTCAAGGCCAGCGAGAGCAGCGTAAATTACGGTTGAATGGTACTTGAATACAAACAATTTCATCGGCAAATAGCTCAATCTACACCGGTTCTTACGCGATTCGTGAACAACTTGGACGAATAATTGCTGTCGGGACGGAGAACTCACTAGTGGGTCAAAAAGATGGAACATCTGGAAGAAAATCTATTCTTGAACAAGATTTTGACTGATCCAACGTTATTCAACATTTAGTTAAGGCTGGGTTTCACCATAGACTAACTATACAGGGTTACTCTAGAGTTACTGATAGAGTCAAGGGTTACGCATAGAGTTAGTCTATGGTTTCACGATTCTAGTAGACGTTCTATTTACTGGAGTCAGGTTACCAGAAGCCTATCTACTCACCTAGAAACCAGTAACCTGCCTCCAGTAACCAGAACGTCTACAAGAATCGTGAACACCAGCCATTAGTGATAAGTAGCTAAATCCTAAATAAATGTCATCTCTCTTCTCTTACTAGTGCAGTAACTTCATTGAATCTTAGTACTGCATTGTTGGACGAGAATAATAAAATCTATGTATAAATCATTTTCGATTGAAGTACCATCATTATTAGAAAATATTGATCAATAAATTGAATATGTTTTCAGAGCTATCAAATTGTTTTAAGCGAGTAGAATGAAATATGTGAACAAACTCAATTATGAGCAAAGTTAATGTGGAGAATGGGAGTGCAATTCACGGATATGCTAATTTCGGGATGACTTCGTGAACATATTCAACCAACAAATGGAAAGAGACTAGCAAGCTGAGATTAATTAACGATCATACGGTGTCATCTAATAGAGTTGACAGGGGGATTATCAAACAGGAAAGATACAAAGTACAGCCAAGATAAATAAAAATAAATTAGGCTATGGGAAATATACTGGAATACACCCCAATCCCTGTCTGATGACTGTCATGATCAATCTTAGGCCTACTGACCTTATAAATCCAAATATAATCTATGATATTATGCAATTGACATCATAAACATTCATAGTCGGAAATACAGGTGGAAAACAGGCTCCTCCCTAAAATACATACTTGAAAAAAATCAAGAGGAATGTTAGTAACAACAACTACTATACTCTGATTGAAACTGCTTTAGGATTGAGACCCGAATGGCCTTTTAATGGTGAATCGCTCTAGGCCGGTCCTAAAGCATTTTAAATCAGTATAGTTAGCGTTCTACTTATTTGAGCTCAGTTCCCAGACTTGTACTTCAAAATCCAAGCAACAGAAAAATGTGTATGTGTTGTCTTCAAAAAACCCAAGATCACTGCAATGATGTGATCATATCGATCAAATCAAAATGAAAGATTATAACTTTCATGAGATGAAAATTCCAAGCGTCTTTTTAGGATTTTCAAGGAAATTTCATTGGTGTTCCAATCCTCTCTCCCTTGGGATTCAACCATAGAGAAGCGACACTCTCTAGTTCTAATCTGTTCACTGTGATTCAACTTATCCAGAGAGATGCATAAAGGAACTGTAACGATTATATTGGAATTCCTCACACATCCATAGAATCCTTTCAAATAATTCTTTCCAATGAGAAATTTCCAATTCAATAGAGAAAACGTATTGAATGAATATAACAAGCACCTATTGCCAACAACATACTAGAGCTAGTAGAAGAGTTTCTTCTTATCTGCAGATAACAACGGTGTTGGGAATTATGGATCAACGTTTATTTATTTATTCAAAATCACAATCGTCACATAACATCAATTATTGAGATATTTCCCATTTGACAGGTGACTTATCCGTGGCTTATGATTCTCCTCTGACAACAAAATGATAGAATTATCAATGCTCCAACTATGATTTCTTCCTCAAATAGTGGGCTCTTTAGATGAAAAAAGAGACCTGAATTCAACAACACACAATGGTTTAAATGTATCTACAGTGGAAATTGTACTGGAGTGAAAATCCAGTTTCAACTGCAGCCTACAACGTGTATAGTAAGTTCTATGCTTACAACCACTGCTGTTGTTGAACGGGTTTCAAAACTTCCTCAATGCCACCAGACTAGAAAAGACCAGAGTAATTGGAACAGGTAAATCTGGTAGCAAAGCAGAGACTGGCACTTGTAACTTTTGAAAGAGAGGCGCGTTTTCGACCCAGATTATGCAATTTGAAAGAGCTGCAATTTGTTCACACCGATGACAGTTAGTAGTAAATGTTTGGAAATCGATAGCAGCGATTATTTATCGGCGGCTCATAGCACGACAAGCATTCAAACATGCTCGGAAGTTGTCTGTGAAGGAATAGAGAAGAGAACTTCAGCACGAGCGAAATCGATATGAGCAACGTCCAACCGGCCTGCTGACTCTACAACTAGGTCTCTAACTCGATAAAACTCAACAAACAGCTAAACGTCAAATTTGGCCACAAATTTACTACCCTGGCACACTAAGTACCCCCACTAAACTGCAGAGACTCCAATAGTTCATTTAAAATGCGTTTGAAACGCATCAACAAAGCACAAGCTAATCATTCCCTATTCCCTACATTTAAAAAATTCAGAACACCATTTACACAAATCGTACAGCATTGTTATCATTTATATGATATCTTAGATATCATTACAAAAATTATTAGAATACTAAGGTACACCACTGTTCCTCACCTTTAAAAAAAAAACATTAATCCTCGAATAGTAATTGACGTCGTAAGAAAGCACTGTAAGACACACGTTTCAAATTATTATTTCCAACAAACACGGCACTTGTGGGGTTTTTCACTTCAGCAATCGTTTCGTTCCAATAATGTGGTATCGTTGTATAATGAATGAATTTCCTCTAGCGATTATAATAGATGTTCGGGAGTCGTGTGAAAAAAATTATTCCTTATTCGATGCCGTAGTACTAACAGTCCACGTGTGACTGAGTGTTCGTTATGGTAAACAGTTGGTGTTATTCAGGTTTTTTTCGAAAGAATAGAGTAATTCACACAGTCTTGTAGTTACAATGATGGAACTCTCTCATCAGGCACAAACTGTTTGGAGTGATAAGTGACGGCGTCTGCCCATCAGCTGACTGGGGAGCCGGGCCGGTATACAAGGCAGACGACAGTTTTCCATCGCTGCCGCCAGAGCGCTCACCTGCTTCTTATCGACAGGAAGCTCATACTGATACATTGTTGCACGGAGAATTCTATCAATCGAATTGATGATAGTAGAATTATTGTAAGAATGTACCTAATAAGGATGTTGCTAATAAGGAGAAGAATTGTCGCTGATTGTTATTTTACATATGATATGGAGAGTGCTTGAGTTTTAGCAACATCAATAAAATAGGAAATAAAGAATTCATATCAAAGAGTAGTTCATTGTCATTTGGGTGTATTTGGCAGAGAAATTCATGGCTTCAAACTTTTCTCAACTCTCTCAAAAAGTATGGAATAGAACAAGTGCTGAGGTTTTGGTAAAATCAATCAATACTAGAAAATGTACGAAATTTGGTTTTGAGTAATTGAAATTACTAATCAGAAGAGTGGGGAATACCGAAATTCATAGACCGAGTTACAACTAACATATGCGGATCATATGATTGACTACTCTATACAAATCAATGGTTCAATGCACACTGAAACAGCTGCTTTAGGTGTGCATTGGACTATTTGTTTCTATAGAGTAGACGATCACATGATACAAATGTTGCTTATTGCCTATTGCTTATCGCTCCGGTGTACGAGCTGCCTTAATGTTTAAAGGAAAAGGGAAAAGAAGGGATAAAGTTGATAGATCCAATTCAAATGATTGATATAAAGAGAGGCATAAGAAATTACTTTGGAGAGAAAATTGAACGAATTCTTGTATGAAATAGCATGATTCTTATCGATCTCAAATACATTATTTAGTTATAACACATTTCATCGACAGAGTTATCGATCAAACAGTAAGATCAAATATAAATAGCTGTGTAACATTCATTACTAAGGGAAGAAACTGAACTGTTGCACTTTGTGTATCAAAAACCACATGGCATTATTGTAACGTGAAAGAGCTTCCTTTGCAATCCTAGTGACGTACATAGGTGATAGTGGACAGGACAGCAATTCAACACTGATACAGGAACGATTATGATACTATCAAAATTTACACCCCACCACAACGTACAATCAAATCCTACAGATAACCACAACCAGCGTTCTCCCCGAAATGTAAATTTAACGAAAGTTAATTGCGTGGAAGAGAACTGCAGCCAGTGAGTTGAATTGCGCCAAGTGTGGATTAGGAGTGGATTATACTAGTTGGATAAAAAAAAGAATAGAGCGGACAGAAGTAGTAATGATTACTAAGTTGACTAAGTACAATATTGGGAATAGTATGTAGAAAATTCTATTGAATAGACCTATTTTTAGGATGAAATAAATCATATCTAAATATATTGGATAGAAAAAATAATATCTAATACTGGAGTAATGTTACAATAATGTGAATAGAAGAATAACTCCAAATAATTTTCTCTTCTCCAAGGAATTGTTTTGCAATAAGTGGAAGATTTGTTCGAGAAATGAATGCTCAGAGTTGAAAAAGCAATAGGAATTATTAATTAGGAGTTTCGATCAATAATATTATTGATTTAAAAAGCAATTGAATAGTTAGTTGCAATATCCCATTTCCTTCTATCTTCAATAGAAAATTGTTGGAGACTCCTCAAGTGTTTACTAGATCAAATCAATCTATCAATCAAAATTTTACAGTTTAAAGAGAGCTTGGAAAAATTCTTAATTGTTTTATGTAATTTATTTTTCATATAAATATGCTACGGTAGCACCAATACACTCTCACATTCGCTTACTAGAT
This sequence comes from Laodelphax striatellus, assembly GCA_017141395.1. Taxonomy (NCBI): domain Eukaryota; kingdom Metazoa; phylum Arthropoda; class Insecta; order Hemiptera; family Delphacidae; genus Laodelphax; species Laodelphax striatellus. The sequence goes on from CM029534.1 coordinate 27,560,984, forward strand.
TTAATGGGAGATTTCATTTCATAATGTAATAAAATTATGTAGTAGGAGCAATTTTGATAGCTGAATCGAAAATTCTAGTAAAGTTATTTCTGCTACGTATTTCAAGTTTTTTGCTAAATCATATTAGAAGAGCGGAATTATTTTAAAATAAAATATAGAATGCTCATGTGATCTATCTTTCCTTTGAACAGTATTCATTCCACGTAGATTTGACGTCAAATTAAATTAGAAGAAAAAGGTTATTCTAATTTCACAAGGAATCCGTGACGTCAAATAAGAGAGCACACTAATCATGATGTCTTGAAAATTAAAATTACTTAGCACAAGAGACAACAAATGTTCAACATCAATTATAAGCTCTGAAATAAAAATTAAAAGTTTAGTAGAAAAATGATTTCAGTTGTTTGTTGCCATTGCAAGCCGAAACTGTTATGGATGCTGAATGAAGCATTTGTCAGCATAGAAGAGATTGTTATCCTTTTGGCAGAAAATTGAGGTGAAGAAAATTTGGACCATTCAATTTTGGCAAGCTGCGCCACTGTCTTCTTCAATAAGTTGGCAGAAAATCAAAATTTCAGTTCAAACTAGGCTTATTGCGAGGCAGGCAGGCAGGCATCTAGTAGAGCAAATAACAGCTCATCGCGCGATTAGATAGTGCGCTGTGCTGTGCGCCTCATCCAAATCGGGATGCCTACCAGATGGAGAATTTCTCAAATGCCTCAACGCAAATTGCGCTACTTTGAATATTGGTCCATCTCATTCATGGAGCATTTTGTAAGAGTTATTAGGTACAAGAGAGAGTTATTGGAGATGATTAATCTTTGAGACTGATATTGATGAATAGATTGACGACCAAAAAGAGAATCACTTGCTTAAAAAAATTCATTCAAAGGTGTTGAAATGATCAAAAAATTTTAAAACAAAAAACCTGTTTCCAAAGGCCTGATAGGCTAGGCGTACACCGGTTAGTCAAGACAAGACAAGACGTGATTAGTCACGTTTAGTCACAGAAATTCACATAGTTGCTTATGAAGCAGCACACACCCATGCAATGACTAATCGGTGTGTGCTAAATTCTTTATCTATCTATCTATCTATCTTAAGCAACTATGTGAATTACTGTGACTAAACGTGACTAATCTCGTCTTGTCTTCTCTTGACTAACCGGTGTACGCCTAGCCTTAGACATTTTTACCACAGAGAACCGACTTAGTAACTAGAGAGTATTGCCACAGATAACGTAAATCTGATTTACGTTATCTGTGGTATTGCTTATCTACGGTTTTACTCCTCGACAGTAGACTCAACTGAAGAAACGAAGAAACAGTCGTCACAAATCATGAGACTTCTATTTTTAAATTTTGAAATCAGTGTTGTATTAACCAGTAGAAAAAAGAATGGATCTACAACACAACACATAATTATAACTTCAGTAGTGGATAAGATTATTGAAATAATCCGTAATGGAATAGAACGGGATTGTGGAGGAATTAAGCTGTGGAGGAATTACTAAAGGATAATGTAAAGAAAGAAAATAAATGTAACTCAAGCAATAATTATAACAATGAATCAAAATAAAATAGAGAGCTACTAAGTAGTAATTGGCCCTGAATTTATAAGCAGAAAATAATAGGAGCAATCCATTTGTGGAAGATAAAAGATTAGAGTCTACGTAATTTCAAAGGTGCTAAAGTATCACGAACGGAGTGGTTAGTCATTTCAAAAGTGTAGTGTAGTCAACGGAGGTGAGGTCGAATCATTATCAAATTGGCAGAACATCAAGCGCTACAGACAGACAAATCCAACAGTAATCCAACAGTGACTGGACCAAATGTGAATGTGAACTGGTCACAAATAATAAAGGAAAAACCACGTTGGAGTGGTCAACAATCAAGACCAAATGCACAGTAGACGTTTCCGAAAGCATTGTACGATCATGTCAAGGATACCATCTCAGGTAAATGTGTCAAAGGCACTTCCTTATCGAAACAAGTTGTGACCTTGACATAGGAGCGAGCAAGGTGGTGTTTCAATAAATCCTTACATCTTTTTTAGCTGGCCAAATTGAACTTGTTCTAATGCTGTATCCATAGGCAATTATTTTAGACTAGAGTTACCACGTTACCAGTCTATGTCTAAACAACAATGCTTTACTTGAAAAAAATGCAACTACATGATTTTGTTTTCACTGAACTCAACATTTTTCACAGAATCAATGTATTATGTGGGATTTTCAATTCTCAATGCATATGAAGATAAATCATAGTAGCTTAATTGAAAGCATACAAAACAATCAATGGATCTATCATGACTGTACAAATGATCAAGAATTATTCATCAACTGAAAGAATACAAAATCAGAAGGAAAAGAGAAGTGATTTTCCTAGAATAATAGAGCCCAAGTGACAGGCTAAAGAGAAAGAGCGAGCGAGTGAGATGTCTGATGGGCCAGTTGGTACACTTCAAGTGGTGTTGTGCGAGTTAATGGAAGAATTGAAGAGGACTGGGAGGCGGGCATGAATAGTAATGAAGAGAGGAACTCCTCCACGCCCCCCTCGCCACGATTAAGCACATGATGCTGTCACGTGTAAGCGTGTGACAAGGTCGTTACGTCACGCTACCACAGCGGGTGGGGACATTCGCCGGTACAGGTGTGAGGGGGGCCAAGTCACATTATTTGGCGCTTCTAACGCTCGGTTACAACCAGTGATCGGTTTTTGAACACAGTACGTTTTCTACTTTACACTAAGCTAAAATGTAGAAGGAAGCTTATAATGTGGAAGGAAAAATATGAGGAAAATTAAGCAAGCCAAATCGTAAATCAACTGATTTATTAAATCGTCGAGTTACGTTGTATGAGTTTGGATTGTACAGATTACTAATATTGTACTTGCATTGGATTTAATTAGCTTTTTACATGTGACTTCAATCATAAATCATGATTTATATGAATTGGCGCTACAAAACTAATAGAAATAAAGTAATTAATACTAGAATAACTTAGTGAATAATAGCTTAAAATAGGAAATTTGTAGAACAAAGTTACAAAAAGACTTATTTTTCCTTTCTGTGTGAAAGAGTTTACCAGAGATTGATATTGGTGTAACAACCGAAACTGCAGTATCTCGTTGTTATATTAAATATGTGGTTTTGACAACATCAAGTCTTCTTATTAAGGAAAAAATTAATTATTCAATAATACTATATCTTGTTCTGCTTTCTTTCGTGGAATAGATCTCTGGGAAACTACGGAGATTATAATGAATGAAGTTTCAATAATCACAAGTATATCAATACTTTTCATGATGGAATGATGGAATCCATCCATCCTTCCCAGCTCCAGTCTTCCTAATATTCAACTTTTCTCTTTTCTTATAATAAAAATGTATTATGATGGCAATAATATAATTCAATTCCTGGTGCTTTAAACTATACAGACTAAATTTTAAATAAATATCAATTTAAAATAATTTTAAATAGATTTAAATAAATAACAAAGTATTTTATACTATAATATACTTTTATACTTAATACTAAGTATTTTAAATATATAACTTATAAAATATTTAAAACAGTAGTATAAAATATTCAAAGTATTTTAAATATGCACTACTGTATAATCAAATAAATAAAAGCCGTAAGTATCACAGTCAAAGCCGAAGAATGTCTTCTTCTACCTGAATTTTGTAGAAAGATCAATCACCATATTACCTTTTTTTAGGCGTTAGCTAATAGAACGTTACGACAAACAATGATTTTGCCTATGCCAAGCACGTTGCATAAAACATTGTTACATGTTTCCATGCACCTGAGACTCACAACAATATAGTACTGTATAGAGAAGACATCAAATGATAGATTTTGTAACAAAATATTGATGAGTATTATCAGACTGAAAGACTCCAGAAAAAACACGTGGAAATTATATTATTACAAAGCTATGGAAAGAACTGGGCCACTCAGATTGACAGGAGCTGCCAGAATAAAGATCATTGAACCCGCTAAGTGAGTTGGAACTGAGAAATAAGATCAGATTTTGCGATAAAACGAGAATAGACGGTTGAAATTCAACAAAACCGAGATAGAAGGAAAAAAACAGGAGTCGTGGCATAATTCGGCGATTTATCACCGCACAACACACGTCACATTAGCACTACTGTGTATGTAAGCCCTCAAGATTCATGACACTAGTAAGTTTATTTACCAAGCAGGCCAATCATGAGACATTTCTCCAAACCGAGAACAAAATTATTGTTGTTTTGTGATAAATATTGAACTGACCTACACTGATATTTTACTCATAAGTTATGAATAGAACACAAGTGAAGATTAAAAAACTAATTTTTTGTCAAACACATTACCAATTTGCACAAGACTAAATTTATTGAGTTTTTTCTTTACAACCAGTCATTAATAATTGAAGAATAAAATAGTTGTAATAGAAGTTATTTTTGTAATTTTTCAACAAAACATTGCAAATTCAATGGGAATTGGGAAGAGCATAAATTGTGTAGTCGAACAATGTTCTTGAATATTGTGTTATATTCTTAAAGTAGATTGAATTTGTTTCAACTAATTCAATTTTAAAACCTACTTTTACTAATTTCGTGTTAAATTTTGTTCCCCACTGTTCTAGTCAACAATTCTCTGATATAGCGAATTTTTCCTCTAGAGTCTAGAGGAATAATTCCTCTTATGCTAAATCTACACCATAACCGAACTAGGCAGACGCGAGCGTGTAGATGGGTCACGTAGTTCGCCTACGCTTTTATATGAGACTATTGATTTCACTTCACTACCGACATGCAGTACGTAATGGATCAAGAATTAATCATCTTTACATAAATTACCTCAGCAATTAAATAAATTTTGGAGATGACTGAAATTGAAAAACGAATTGACGATGGAATTGTGATCAATTGATTCATGTAGATCATGATTCATTTATATCAATCATTGATCATTGATTCATCTATGATCACCTAGAAATATACAGTAATAAATTTATGGCAAATGTTACCAGCGACTCCATTGTGCACAATGCAATCGAAGGATGTATTACAAACATTCTAAACATCACATCATAAAATGTTAAAGAACAGGGAAGAAATTATAGTCCTGTAGCGTTTCGTTCGAGTAGCGATTCGTCCGACAGCAATGTCTCAGGTAGTTAGGCAGGATACCTGAAGGAGTAGTGTTTCGTCCGACAAAACTTTTGACAGATAATAACAAAAACAAGAATGTCTGCATTGGCATAATGCATAATAGAAACTATTTAGTGAATGGAAATTGAATATACGATTGATGAATTAATATGTAATGAAACTTTAAAGGTGAAACTATAACTCAACTTGAAAATTAATGGTCTCAGCACACTATATAATAAACAATTTAGTGCAGCTCAAGTATACAAAAATAGTTGAGGACTTTAAAGGTGTGATTATGGACTAAAATGTGATTATGGTGTTCAAAATTTCCCTACAAAATTATATACAATTACAAGAAACGTATTATCAGTAGTTTTGAGTCGAAGAGAAGAAACAGGAAGCCTATTCTTGCATCACTATAATATGAACTAAGTGATTGTGAATTGGATTCGTGCATGTGAAAAAACTTTGAGGTGAATCCAAAAATACTTTCATGGAAAATGTCTTATTTTTTTGATAGGCCATTTTGTTTTTGAATCACATGAATCGTTGGAAAGGAAGTGGAGGAGTTTGGAGTTATGATCAGAGAATTGGAATTCAACTTCATCAACTTCAACTTCAACTTCAACATCAACTTCAACAACATCTGATAGAAGATAGGTTAATGGGGTGTAACCATTTCATTATGATAACAATTCAAACATATTTCAGAAACGGTGATTCAATCATTTATTGTGTTTTCCAAGACAATTTTTTTTCTATTTATTTATTCAGCAATGAAAATACTTGAACAATGCTTGACTGTGTCTAAAATTCTTCCATGAATCGTAGCCTAATTTGTAAATCATGTAGCCTCCAAACTCCGCCTACTATCTCTTGATAAGCCAGAAATGAATGACTCAGCTAGTTCTGAATTCGACCGGTAGATGGCTGCAGTTACTGGGTGATTTACAGCTTCAATTTTTACAGACACGCCTCCAAGCTCCGCCTCTCTCCCCTGATTGGTCGGCAATGCACAACGCAGCTAGTTCTGAATTCTGTCGTAAGATGGCAGCAGTTACTGGGTCATTCAAGTTACAACTTCATTATTCAGCCGTCTAGATGTCAGAGGTGTTCTACCCAAAGTGAATTCCCAAAGTGAAGGCGGAAGGAGATTGAATTACTTCATCCAAGTACATAAAATGTACTCATCCACAATTCATTGCTATTATTGAATTGATTTAACTTCTGCCAATGTTTATAAATTGGCATAAATTTCTTTATGAGCTTCTTATGGATACAGTTTTGCTCGTATAGGAAGCAAAACTTGTAATTACATCCAAATAAATAGGCTTTGACTTCAAATCAGTGGCTTTGATAGAAATAATTCACATGAAGCAATACAAACAGCCAACTTTTGCAGCTATAGAATCTGAAGAAGCAGATTTTAAATTTTATTTGATACTGATTATTTACAACAGTAATTAGCCAGTGATAGAAGGGTTTCTGAAGTCAGGTAGAAGACTCAAAAATCGGACGAAACGCTACATATTCAGAAATTATTACTTCAAAGAATACAAAACAGAAGCCGCAACATTCAGGTGTGATTGACGATGAAATTGTGATCAATTGATTCATGTAGATCATCTACATTTAATTGTGAAGTAGATCATCTAATAATTGTGGTGTGGATTCATCTCCATTCTACATCAATCAATGATTGAAACATCTATTGCTATTCACAAAGTGACTGGAATCAACGTGAACTCCAAACAAAGAATTAGCCACGATATTTCAACGTACTCAAATGATACGGAAGCGCCGCTAATCGATGTCCATACAAAAGCCACACTACAAAAGAGGAGGAAGACCCCACTGCTGTGCTGTGGGCTTTATGGAAAATGTCCTCGCCACAAACTGAACCATGATTCCCTATCATTGAACCGATTTCCAGTAGAAAACAAAAACAACTGGTAGTACAAACTTCATTCCAACAATACTAGGAGACATGTGCTGCATTCTCTATGTTACATAGCAAGAAATATTGTTGTTTAAATACTCCTCCAAAAATAATTACTGAAAACGTTGAAAAAATATAAAATAAAATATGAATAAGCAAGTACTGTACTACTATCTTTGAGCTACAACGTACAATTCATAATAGATGTTGAGCTATAAATTCATTATTCTGGGATATATATTTCACACGCCAAAGCTAATCTAGTGGCCTATTGAAGCTAGATACAAGCTACCATTCCTATTTTGGAAACAATGACATAATAATGTATGTAGAATGACACACGTCATTCACCTTCATACATAAAACTGTATGAATATGAAAATATATGCAGTTGTAAGGGAGCCTACGATAGCAAGCCGATTATATTTTGATTTTGAATTTCAAATACTGATCCAGTATGCTGGAAGAATAACACGAGAAGAAAATATGGGGAAAGCTTTGCACATAAATAAACGTTGCTGAACAATTTTCATAATGTATTCGTTGGAATCTAGTCCGGGTACCATACTACAGTATTAGCATGGAAAATTCCTTTCAAAATCATGAGAGTTAGAACTGAATTAATTCAAAATAGAAATGTAGTGAGTAAAAGCTCAAGTATTGAATAAATGTTCTACTAGTACTGGATGAATTCGTCAAGGGAATCATTTTTTGTATCAGCGAACAAATTTGTAGGAATTGATGGGAATATTTAATCAAATTTAATTTATTCTGAATCACAACGTTTATATCACTTATCAATTTTTCCATAATTACTACAACAATAACTAATTAATATGATCACGTTTTTCTTGAAATGCTTAATCTAGCTTGCTCTAATAATTCACGTTTCAAACTTAATGTAAAAAAAATTATTGAAACCTTTTTTATTGTCCACAAGTTGATAAAAATCATCACAATAATTCAAAACATCAATCATTGCTAAATAAGTAGCCTTGACCTTCGCCAACTTACATTCCTACTTTGCAAAAAAATCGAATGAGTTTCACTATCTCAGCCAGAAATACTGTGCTATGACGTTAATATGACGGACATTGAACGAAAAATCGTGATAGGAATAGGTTTATCAAAGAGAAAAAATTTAAATTAAATGAAAACAAATAATGTAAATAGAATGAATACCACCTACGCATACATTGAATGACTTGGCCTTCAAAATTCAACACAAAAAACTAATCATTATGAGATAATAAAAAGCCAGATAGCTTTCAACTGTTCTTGACCCAAAGCATTGTTTCGGTGATGAAAAAAATTTTGAATGTTATAAAATTCGAATTCTGATGTAAATAAAGGAGAAATAAATCTTACATGATTAGTTAAGCTAATTACAATAGAGCTTAGCGTTTGAATGTGGGGGGAACGACAATAATAAGAATTCTTTACCATGGTTATTCTTCAACTAATGAATTTTTATACATACATCAGCATAATACAGAATTGAATAAAATTGAAATGAGAAATTTAGAAACGAAATCGCTCTTCAAAACACAAACACAATTCATCACTACAACCCTTAAAGGCTGAGCATACACCGGTTGGTCAAGAGACCATAGAGACAAGGCGAGATTAGTCACGATTGGTCATGGTAATTCAGATGAATGCTTGTGAAGCAGCACACACCGATGCAATGCACTACACCGTTATTGTGTTATTATATCATCGAACTAATCTCTTCAGTTGTTCATCTCCTAATCACGAGGTGAATCTTGTTGACATGGACTCCAAGTGACGGTTCCTAAATGAAATATTATTATTGAAAGCTTGAATAGACACTGGCCTACGTGCAAGGTACGTGACGCCTCACCCTAACATGATTTAGAGAGAGAGAATGAAGAACTGAGCACTGGAAGGGAGAAGGGTGAGCCTTAGAGAGAAGAATAAAAGAAGAGAAAAGTCGTGTGATAGCATGGAAGCGAGCGGCGCTGGGCCCCTCTTCCTATAGGAATAACAGGAGCTTCGAAAACCGGGAAACGGGACGTTGATCACGTAGGCTGGGACCTCGAAACAGGCGCACTCTGTCCTAAAAGAGTCGGCAACCGGGGGCCAACGCTGTTAGTAGGGATTCTGCCAGGAACAGGATAGCTTGCCGGTAAGTCACTCTTCATTAAACCGCATGTATCAGTGTGAATCAGCTGATACAATTCGTATTCAAATTAATTCGAATTCCTGTTACATATTGTTATTGTTAATATCAGTACCTGTTATACCTGTTTATAAAAACTGTTAAAATTGTTTGTAAAATGTTATAATAATTGTTGAAAATATTTCAATAAATTCCGATAATTAAAAGGCTTTATAAAAAAAAACATTAGCTTAGGTCTACACTAAATCACTTTTTGTATCTCAGGAACCAATCATCAGTTGAACTGGAAATTTTCAAATAGAATAATTATTCTATGCTAAGATACTCTGATACCGGATATTAGAGATTTATTACGAATCAATTCAAATTACAACTGATATAATTTTTGAAAATACGTTGATAATTCCCGGCAAATAAATTTTTCATGAATTTTTTTCGGGTGATAAACATATATCTCCTAAAAATACAGATATGCCATCCCTTTAACAATACAGCTCTTATTTCTGAAACCAATGAGTAGTTGAACTGAATATTCTAAAATGGATTTAATATTATCAAAGACTTATTAGTTATTTGAATTATTCAATACATTTGTTCCATCTATCCAAACTAAACAACCCATCAAATTGATCCTCAATATTTCACCAATATCTAACAAAGAAGAATAATATGTAATTTAATACACATGAAATTCAACTATCATAAATACTCTAGTCCTAATGAAGGAGGTTCAAACCAATGATTGAGATTTCTCTTCATCCTTAATGCTTGACAAAATAATAATTATTTTATCTCTTCTATCAATGTCCATAACCATGACAGTCCTTGGACTTGATAAATATTATAAGCATGAGCTAATAATGGTTAAATTCATATTTGATTTTAACATTGGTGTAATTTAATTGCGAGTATAATAAAAATTGGGGTAGTTGAAATACAGAATTATAAATTGGTTGAATGTTACAGTGCAACATTTCAACATAAGAATTCATCATTATTATGTGGAACTGATACAGAAATGGTTTCTTGAATAAAATTTATCAATCAAAACTATTTATTTCCGCAATCATAGATCAACATTTTAAGAATTCCCTTCTACTATCATGTATAACTCATTGAGCAGTTTTATAATATTAACATCATGTACGAAATATTCGAATTATTGTACTTGAATAGGTGATATTATTGCAGTATATTCCTGCTGCTAGTTGAGAGAATGAATGCATTCGAATAGTGAATTAGGATTGATCAATTCAAACGGGAGACATCAGAATCAGGTCATTAGAATACATTGGTGTATTCCAACATTAATTTTAATGGAGCTCCTTGGGAGCCTGTGGCTTATCGTTAGGCTGAGGCAAGTCAGTCATTCACATGTCTGAATTGATGTTCAATTGTGGCAATGTAACATGACTTATGATATCATTACTTAGTGATGTTTAGCACTAATTATTGGATCACGAATAAAAGCAACAATGTACAATGCATCACTTTAAGTACTTTTTTACTTATTTATTTGATGAATGAATTCCCTCTTACATCATAGATGAATGAGAAAGACATAATATTCCTAAAATTGGTTAGACTTCAATTCCTGTAACAGTGGGAATTTTCAAGTATCCACTTTAAAGTAGATAAATGATCGAATTTCACATTTCAATGTTTATTAATATTTTTATGAAATATGTACTGTTGTTGTTCCATGGCTTACGAGATCATCAAATTTCCCTCTTGCTGAAAATATGGAAGATCATATTTTATATTGCAGAATATTTTTAATAAACACAATAAATGAAGGATTTCAGGAGATATAAGTGATGATTTAGGGTGATTTTCGTTAATTAATGAGCATTCATGTAACATTGTGTTAAATTATTATAATGTAACTCTTGATGCATAGATCATCTTTGTCTTCAGAAATACGTGAATTCAGATACAATTTAGTTTTGAGAATCAATAGAAAAAATAATGATTTTGAATGAAGATTTCAAATGGTGCACAGTTTCACTAATTAATGTTCATATTTGATAAGTAGTATTTTTTCGAAAATAACCATCTTATACTGCAACCCTTATACTGTATCTCATCATTTCTGTGTTATGGTTGGGTACATTCAAACTCAAGTCTATTTTCCATCAAGTAAAGCCTACAAAAATTATAAATTAATTGCAATTTGGAAAACACATCCAAAGAAAAAATCTGAACGCTGATATACCTAGATTAAAGGTTACCTTATGGGAATTTCAAACATTATGAAAATATATATTTATAACATTAAGGCCAGAAAAATTCAAAGATTAGTGTTCAGTCACTGTGTACTAGAACAACAGAATAAGAACATAAAAACATTTTTTTTTAATTGTATCTTCAACATTACAAAAAAACTTGATTTTTTGTAAAATATATGAATCCCAGAACAGACTACCTAAGGGGCATTCAATTCAACATGAGGCAGGAACAATATTTTTCATGTTAAATTATCCTTGGCAGAGATGAAAAAAATGCAAGAATTCACTAACTAAAAAAAAGGTGGACACGTGGTTTTTCGTTTGGAATTCCAGTTTCAAGTTGACATGGATGAACAGTTAATATTTCCAAATCACAAGTGATATTATAGGCTGGTAGTGAACAGGATTGGCAAGTTGGGTTTCGGCCTTTTACGTCAGGGAGGGCCTTGATCCTGGCTGGCTGTAGACGGCCTTGCCGAACCTAACACCACAACTTGCACTATTTAGTAGGCACGGCTGGACACTGAACGACCTCACAAAAAAACATTTTAGTACCTATTTCACCCAATTGGTCGCAATGATCTAGACTTGAGCAGACTATAACGTTATTGCTAGAGTTGATTTCAAAATGCCATTGAATTCAGCTAAATATTCAAGTGGAAGTAATGCAGAATTTTTGTGAAAATATGAAGCATAAAGCAGGAATATCTTTGGGACATTTCACATTTTGTGATCTTGATTTTTTTCGAAAATTTTGCAATCCATGAAAATGTACTTACTTCTCAATGAAAATTTTTCAAATACAGATTAATCAGAAAGTCTCTCCGCAGTAGTTGCCTGGTGGCATATGTGTTTTGTGAATTTCATTTCATGTACTGTAATGTATGTGAAGGTATACAGGTATTTTATATAATACAGGTATATTAATAGCCTGTAATTAAATTTAATAAAGCGATAGATAACTTGTTCAATAAACAACTTGTCTTTGAGGGTTGCATTGTTTCACTGCGGATCACTCTGCATTAAGAAAATGCGTGGTTTACTCAACACTTTTTTCAGAAATGTTGTAGGATTGTTCCAAAATAATATACCAATAATTATTGTATTTTCTACTTTGAATTGTGGAGTTCTAAGCTGTGAAGCTCTGAACATTCTAAAATAATATTTCAAGTGAAAACTATCGTGGAACTTACAGCCTATAAAAATAACATATATTATAAAAGAGCCTTGAATAGAATACAGTTAGGTTACAATTGGGACCTAGCACATCAAAAGTTGAATAATTAAAAATAGTAAGGAAATAAGATGAATCATGGTTTTTATTATTTTCAGGACAGATTGCCTTCCAGAAGTAGGCAATGCTCTGATCAACAAATTTTGGAAGCCTCATAAAATTCGTCAAGATGATACTACCTACACAAATATCCTCATCACTAGAAGAAAAAGCTCCACTATCATCACAAAATCCAGATCCACCGTAAGTAGATCACCATAAAACAAATCTATCAGATAAATAACACTGATTTATTTTATGTGGATCAAATTTTCAAGAAACAGGAACGAAAATAGGGTGCCCTACTTATTGTGTGTTAAAATAAGAAAAAAATAATGGAACTATAAATATAGTGGAGAGAAGATTGAGAGTATTTTTAGCCAGTTATATCACTAGGGGTTATCGAAAGCATGGTAGGATAGATTCATCGCACTGGGTCACAGAGAAAAATAATAATGATAGTTAGAGGCAGAATATTAGAAGTCGTAAGTCAAGCGATTTGAAATTAAATTGTCTACTACCTGGCGCGTGATTGGATCGTGGTGAATGAGCAGCTGTTCATAAGGCTACAGGGTGCGCCAAAAGTTTAGCCTTGACTTAATTGTATTGATAACCTCGTGACACTGATTCACTGATAAGGACATGATCTGAGGGGAAAAATTGAAAGCCTGTCTACTTGTTTGATAAGGAAGAAAATCGTGAGTTTGACATGCAAGATACAAGTATACAGGAAAATTGTTCAGTAAAAATTTAAAACACATTCATAAAACCGTAATTGTTTTGTATCAGTGAAGAAGAAGCGAGAACGGCAATTAGTGTAAAGCTAATAGGAAAAGGATATTCACTATTATATTATAAACATGGAGAATTAATTTATTGACTAAAATTCTCGCTAATAGTTTTCACATAAGCTGACAGTCGTTATCATTTTCATTTAAAAGATAATTTTATTTATAATTTAGTTTAAGAAATTTTTTGAAATAAAAGAGTTGCAATATTCTCATTTCTCCATACAGCAAAATAATAATAATAATTTAAAAAGAATCTGATGATATTCATAGGTTTGAAAATTCATTCATCTTCCAACTTTTGGTGTTGAATGGAATGGTTTGGAAAGAACGTTTACGAAGATAAGAATAAACTATTCTAATTTCTAAGACCCTTTGCTGTAATATAATTTTAGATCATCAATTGATAGAAAATTAATGCAATTTTTGTTATCATTTTAGATCATCAATTGATAGAAAGTGCAATTTTTGTTATCATTTTAGATCATCAATTGATAGAAAATGCTATTTCTTTTAACAGAATTCTAAAAAAATCAACAATTCATTTCAAAATAAATGAGTTAAAAAGATAATGAGCATTTGTTAACTATGGACGGTTCAGAAGATTAATATAATTTTGAAAAATGTCTTTGATTTCAAGAGTATGATCAATATAAAAAACCTTAAGAAACAAACTAGCTTCTAATGAAACACGTGAAGCATAGAGAAGTTTTATGCACATTCTGTGGCTGCTAAGCCACTAACCGCAAATTCAACAGAGCAGAGAAAAGAGTTAAGAAAAGTAGGAGAGAGACAGAGATAGAACGATGAGGTAGGTTCAATAGTACACGATCGCCCTCTCTAGTAACGCATCCTTTGATTGCATTGTTTCTGTCAAAATGCGACCCTAAAAGCCGGGCCAGACAGATGATCTCTGCTCCAGCCGGCATAGCCTTATTTAAAGGCAAGGATGCCCCCCAGCCACCCATGAGGTTCTAGTCAAACCCTCAGTATCTTATTTCAAGTTCCATTCTAAAAGAAGCAAGTTTCGGTCGCTGCCAGTCACCTACTCATCTACTACTCATCCTCCTCTCTTTTTCCTCCTCCTCCTATTTCTTCAACCCCCCCATCCACCCCTCAAATGTCAACCCCCCTCACACCACAACAATCAACGTCGGTTTTCACTACTTGGCACGACCAGTCATTCTTGTGTTATAACAACTTCCTATCAATCAATTCTGCTTTCTCACTGTTCACTTCTTTATTGAAGTTGGCCAGTAAAAAAAAACTTGAATTCAAAGTGTTATTTTCAACACACGAAAATTCATTCAATAGGATCTTGGAATTTTAGTATAGTGTATTAAGAATGTATAAGTTTAATTAAGGATATATATATATTTAATCAAATTTCATCATCCTTCCCATTTCTCACGCCCAAGATCAGAATTTATGTGGTTCAAATTTGGGAAACAGGAGTCTTCTAATTAAATATTATTTTAACATCAAATCTCATATCATCTTTACCATTACCCACGCAAGGTTTAGAGTTTTTTAATGGGTATCATTTACCGGTGAAATAATTCATTCAATAAAAAAATAATAATAAAATATTAAAATATATAAGCTACATAATGCTATTCCTGCTAACAGTTCACGAACAATGATAGATTTCTACGATTAGGCATCTCTTGATCAGACAATCACAACTTGCCTGAACACATGACCAGAGACTGAAACTCCGTCATAGAAAAACTGATCATATCTGCATAGGATGAGAATATGGCAGCAAATCGTAGAGATAAGTGAGGATGAAAACAGCTCCAAGGTCATGGGCGAGTCATTTAAACTACCAAACAGAACCTGCTGAAAACGACCTTGACATCGTTTGAACTAATTCAACATTCGTTCAATAAATGCATGCTCTGCCAGAAAACGAACTAGAAAAGTAGCTCCCATAGACAAATTGCAATGATAGGACTGACGAATGTTAAAAGACTTATATATATTGTTCAATTAGTGCACCAAATCAATGCAAATGCATAGTTATTCTAATATGAACGTAAAGCTTTCTTATTTAGTCTTTTTACCTGCATTTTTATTTGATCTATTTCATAGTTATTTATTTCATTTGCTCAAGAGTTCTGACCCTCAGATAATTCAAGAGATTAGATAATACCTCTATATTATCTACTCTTAAAAACAATTGAATCAAAGAAGCATATTTTAAAATACTAAAAATACATTGAATTTTGAGGGGTGGATTTATGTAAGATTTTTAATGTGTGGATTTAATGTTTAAATTTTTAATCTATTTATAACTTTCAAGGTATGTAGGATCGTATTTTAGAATTTGTGATAAACCAGAGGTAGCTTTAATTTAAATCATAACAGCCGTCGAAGTTGAAATGGATAAGATATTTTGAAACGAAAAAAATATTTTACAAAATAAAACTGTGCTGGACAGATTTTTTATCTTTAAAGATTAAAGATATCTTATGCATGTAGCATACAGGAGATATGGAAGGAAGATGAAAATATTGAAGCATTAGAAAGAAGACAGTATCTGATGCATGAAACAAGATACGGTTGTAAAGAAGATGAAATCTCGAAAAAGATTCATGTATTTTATGTAAGTCGTTCGTTATAGCTGAACTCATGTTTGACTTTTATGTGAGCGGTAGTTGCCAATAACAAGGAGTAGCGAAACAATAAGTTTTAAACGTACCTATTATTAGGTTTATGTGAACAAGCAGTAATTAATGCTATTTAACCTGGGCATGTATCATTTCTCTTCCAAGTTATAGCCAGTATATACAGAGAGTATAGAAAAAATTTACTTCTAAATTTAATTTATATTGAGAATGTGATGATACTAGAACAAATTTGCTGTACAGAATATTCTGATATCATGGAATAAGGATCAAATCGATGGCATATCGATTAATCGAAATAATTCATCATTCATAAACAATAGGAAATAATTGATGAGGAAAATAAGAGTAGGCTGCAATAGAATTGAGTGGAATAAAAAACCACTGAGGACACTACTTGTATATGGAAAATATCAGTTTAAAAAAATAATAAGAAGAATAAAGGGATGATTCATAAGGAAATCATTAAAAACTGAATTATGTTTTCTTATCACCTTTAAAAAATTGTTGAGTCAAAATCGAAGTGAGGACTTTTTTTAATGGAATCTATCTGCACTCAATCTTATCACGCATTTACAGGTACAGTGCTGATTTATGCCAGTTCACTAGTTATCAGTGTGAATTTCTAGAATTTTAAACCGCATATTTATTGCGATAAATTTATGATATTATAATATTATAATATTATTATTAGTATTTTACTTTATTGGTATGATTATGAACTTTTCCTATCAATTATCGGGAATTTTTTATGTATACTATAAATCTTCTAAATCGACTGGTTGTTGGACAATTTATTTTTTGAAAATTATAAATAATTCGTTAACATAAATGTCAATATTTTATAATATTGTCACTGTCACTATAATATATATAACTGTCACTATAACTATAAATAATACTGTCACTCATAATACCATTCATGAAAATAAATAAACGTTCCCGCATCTGAAAATGCATAAATTAAGCAAGTTAAATAGGCAACGTTCGACTAGCATTAGCCAATGGCAACATGATTGTAAACGCGCCATTATCAATATTCAAGCCAGCGCATTATAGTTGCAGCATAGAGAAGCGATACTCTCCTAATCTGTTCTCTGTGGTTGCAGGGAAACGAGGGAAACACCAATTTGTTCCTGACTGACAAAGCAGCGTGGACCGATTTGCAGCTCAGCGTTCTCCTGGATCTAATTTTGTGCTAGCGGCGACCTCAGTCCAGCCTATCATAGCCCAGGTGAGCGCGCTTTCAAGTCCATTCTAACCTCTACCACTTTTACTTTTCAATATCACCGACGCAGTGAGATATTAGTGTAAGATATTAGAACAAGATTTAGAATGTAGAGCCCCTTTCACATTGTTCCAGTCACAAGTAGTTGTAGCCAGGACTAACCAAATAAAAGTTGGTGGTAGTTGTGTGGTTGTAGTAAAGGTTTCAATTTGCATTCCAGTCAATCAATAATGTTAAGGTATGATCAATGAATTAAAAATTGGATCATTAAAATGTTGAAACTATTAAAACTGTAGATGTACGGATAAACAGTATATTTATTCATTATTTGATTTTATTATATTTATTTGCATTATTACAATCAAGCAATAAACGACAGGCATTCGCCCAAAACCGTTTGAATTATGCATCAAGAATTAATTCAAAAAAGATTATGTTGACAATCATGCATTAATCACAGGTGGGATGGGAAATATTGAAATTCAATCGTTTTAATTTCAATACAATAGGCAGCTCAGCTTTCAATATCCCATGTGTTATCAATCAATCAATCAAACATTTCTTGTCAAAAATACAAACAGTGTCAGAACAACGTCGCAAGTTTTAACTAAATTTTATCTACTTGCGTATACTTTCTCTAAAGATGTACTTTCTCTACTTGCATATACAATATACTAATTATAAATATAATTTATAATATAGGTAATAGGCCTACTAATTAGCCTGTCAATCCAAAATTTTATTTTAGGAACATTATTGTAGATTATTACAAACTTTGATACATAATCAACAGCATATCATCAATGAAGTGACACATATTTACTTTACTTTGTTAAAAGTGTGACATTACTTTGTCAAAATAACACCAAGCCCCATCTCTGTGACACGCATGGTATAGATTTCAATCAAAACTCAATATCGGTTCCTTTTGTGAGCAGGAACGCTTTGAGAATGAAGCTGACAGGTTTCCGAAATTGAAGCTGCTAAAGAGATCGCAAATGAATTGACAAGTGAGCCGGTGTCGCGGCAGTGCCAAATAGTCTGACGTAGCGCGGTGCGGTATGCCTTCAGCTAAAGGTTATGCAACGCAGTCGCGTTTAGTGCGGTTGGCAAAATGATGCCAAGCCGAATTCGCGCGATGCGAGCAGCTAAGAGCCAAGCCAGTGTCTCAAAACTCGGCAGCAGTAGGTGACCAAGCGCGATGCGCGATTAACGCCTCCTTTATTGCGACATCAGGCACCATAAAGCGAGCCATTCGAGCGTGTATTCAAGGGCTGCTCGCGTTATTACTCTCTGCTACTGTATGAGTTGGAAGAATGAGACAGATAAATTGATGAGGAACGATAATTATAGAAGAAGTAGGAGATGATTATAATGTACACTATCTTGAATATTGTGATGATAATGATGATGAGATCACCATAATCATTGTGATGTTGATGATGACGATGATGATGTTGATTATGACGACGACGATGATGATGATGATGATTGCTTAAGATGCAAGTTGGAAAGTAAGTTATGATAGTAAGCTGGTTAGTTAAAAAGAGAGAGAAATGAAAAGATAAAATAACAAAATATAATAAATACAGTATAATACAATGTAATAATACAGTACTAAAGAAAAGAGGAATGAATTTGAAAATAATTTCAATCAATGATGATGAGTTAGGGCGATCAAATTAGGTTGAAAGTATGGAAGGAGTGTTAAGAGTAATACTGAGTTATAATAATGAAAAAATAGAGAATAATTTTCTTGAAATGTCTTGAAGATGATGAACGTAGCGTAGGAGAAAGTACAGTATAATGTTTGGCAGTCCAACAAGACCTTAAATAGAGTGTGATCTTTGTGTTCTTTGAAGGTAGTTCAACAAAAGATTAAGTACCGTATTTTGTCACACATGGACCATGGTAAACGAACATCAAATAGAATTGCTAACATCTTGCAATAAATTGCATTCATACGGCGAAATACTGCTATGTGAATTTATTTTTCAACTGCATTAAATGAAATAAATTAAATTCATACAACGAATTACCGCTATGAAGACATACTATTTTCCAACTGAATTTTTTATGACACAGGATTAAACCTAAATGGTTTAAATGGTTTAATCCTGCGACAAACATTCTAAGCCTGGATCAGTAAACAAAACAAATATAGTCGAAATGGTTGTCAGGTGTCTTCTGGTCGGTAGTAATCAATTATGTATGACCACTACTACGTTTCCCTAATTGAAATCAACATTATTTCAAATGCTGAACTCTTCAACTTTTCTACATTCCTGGATGGTTGAGATGAGGAATAAGTAAATAAATAAATTGCCGTCTCTTCTCTTTCTCTTTCATTTTACCTTCTGATGCTCTCACTCTCATTCTTCTTGTTGGTATTTATTTAAAATATCTTTATTACTTTTTCCTTGACAGTTCATTGATGTTTCTATTCATGTAGCAACTCTTACCTGCGCACAGGATGTTTCCTTGAAGGTAAATAGATTTTGTAATATTTTGAACGTTAATTCTAATTGTGTCAAGAAATTATTCTGTGAAGATCTAAATAAAACGTTTTTATAGCCTGGATCAGGAATCAAGCTACATGAATAGAGAGAAAATAATATTCCACACAGAATTGATTGATTGTTCATTCTCCTAAATATATGATAATAAATTATTTTAAATGACTGAAGAATGATTAAAGAGGCGACTACATCAACATTTGTCCAAAAAAAAAATTATTGTACATGACTGCACTTCAGTAGAGACCAGAATTGCAAATTGAAAAATAAGTACAGAATTCTATCGAATATTCAATAATAGATAGACAAATAGTTAAATTCCTGTTTTTAAAGAGGAAAGCTTTGACACATTTCTTTTCTCAGATGAAATAGGTTTTTGAAATTGACTTTTAAACTAATACAAAGAATGGACAGGAAATAGACATTTAAACACACGATTTTCAATTGAAAACTCATCAAAAATTATTTCTAAATTAGAAAAAAAAAAACAAGTTTTTAAAATTTCAGTCTTTGGACAATTATCAAAGCAGGAAGTGCATCACTCTATGCACTGGACTGGTTTATCTCCAATAATAGGCATGGTGAATTACTGCATAAGGATCCTTGCAAACATAGGTGAAGTAGAAGAGTGTACTGTGATTGAATAATTTTGAAAGAATTTGCAGTTTAGAAGAATTGTAGAATGAACGTTCAAATTAGCAGATCTCACTGATTGAACTAACAAATAGCTGCTCAAAAACATACAAAGCTAAATTCAATTTCAAATAAAGAAATGAACATGAGCAAGAGAATAGCTGAGTATATCATTACGGTATTTGTAGCAATTGTTTATACAGGACATGTTACCTACAAGTTGATTCATTTCTTCAACTGCCACAACTAGTAAATAAGTGCAATGTGTGCCAGAAAAGTGCAAGAAGTACTTACAATCAACAATCATTGGTACTTTGCCAACAACTAGAAGATTAATGGAGAATTTAAAGAACTTTTTTGGGCAAGTCGAAGAACTTTCAAGGCCGGATAGATAATTGACAGGCAGTTTTTTAAAAAAAGAGTGACGAGAGATGTAAAAAAGAGATGAATGGAACAATCATAGAATATTTTTTACATCTTGTGTGTTCAAAATCTATTATCAGATGCTTTCAACAGACGGTGCTCTAAAAACAATAAAATCCTTCAACCTCGATTCTATATTGGTTTTTTTAAATGGGTTCAATTTTTTTTTAAGGATGATATCGACATGTTGTGTCTGTTCTGGAGTGAAGGAAAATGCCCTCCTGAATCATCAGTAAGACAAGGAATCTTGTGAATATTGTTGTGTTAGGAGACTAGTTCATGATAATCATTCCTATAATTTCAACTGACACATTAAGAACGGTATAGAATTAACTTTCATTCAAATTCATTAACCGGTAATAATATACTCCAGTGACATGAAATGAATTTTAAGCATCCAAAAACAGAAACTTTCCAACAGAACCCATTCAATACTAAAGAGTATTTTTTCATATCAATTATACAGAAAAATCTCAGTAATAAATCAGTCAGTAAAAATCCAGTGTATTTCAGTTTCATTTTCATATTAGGAAGCTGCCAATGAACTACTAACTATTATATCATGATGACGCAATTAATGACGGAAGTTGTAATGTTTCAGGGGAATGGAATAGGCTTCACAAACGATTCTGACAAACGGACAGAACTAACAAACGATTCTGATCAACTAAGTTCAGACAGATTGATTTCCACTAGTGGCGTGTTTGAAGCCCAATGCATTGCAAACTTATTTGTTACACAACACTCAAATAGAAGATTTCAATATTATTTGATGCAGTACATTTTCGTGTTTAGAGTATGATAATTTATAATTTTTCATTATTACTTATCTTTATAATCTCACAAGGCCAACCCAGAGGTTCTCAAAACAAGTACACATGTTTATGATAAACAACATAAAAGAACTCATATTTAAACTGAAAATCTTGATTTTTGATCATAATAAAAGTTGATGACTTGGTTATTAAAGACTTATGCCTGGTTGTTCGTACGTCCATTAAATTTAACCGGGCGATAAATCGAGGACAGCAACATAGTGGGATCGACAAAACTGAACTCATTTAAAATTAAAAATCCAAGTGAAATAGTGTTGAGAACAATATATTTCAGCTAAATAACCAGTAAAATCAACTGCATTAATATTCTCTAATAAATTACATGTCAATTCGAAACCAACTAGCTCCGGAAAATGGCATATAAGCCACTATTACAGACTTTGGTTGGTAAAACTGAACTTGTGGCTTCCAATCTGATAAAATTTTAACCACATGTTAAAATATTCATCTGATGTCTATGTAAAAATTAAGTGCTGGAAATTTAATCCCTCAATCAGCACCGATTAATTTAACTTGTTTTTAACGGAGAAATGTTTCAACAATTTGAAATGTGGTAAATCATTGATATTTGAAAAAAATTATGCTAATAGTATTTCTCATCACCAGATTCCTCTGCCCTCATTGATAAAAATCGGAGTGCAATTCATAAATTTTGTCTAAGGCATTATTTTGTACAATATCTAATAAAAATGATGAGTAATGTAGTTTTGCAATAAAATCAATGCAATTCAAGGCTTTCCAACACTATTTTGTCTCTCAATTCTTCATTTCCCGTTAGTTCAGTTTGTCGTTCGTCGATCCCATTATACGGTGTCCCCGACTGCCCCGGTTAAATTTTGCTATGACGCAGATGAACAAATCAGGCAATATAACCAGGCAAGGAAGTGTGGTGTGGTGTCAACAGATTTGCCATAAATTAGAAAAGCTTTGGTAAACGAAAGTTTCCGTGATACAACCAAAATTTTGATGAGTCTTGATTTTTCTCGAGAGGAATATTATAAGGGTTCTATTATATTATTGTAATATAGAGTAGTTTTATATACTATATATATATTCTTTATATATATATATATAATATATAAACCCTAAAACACGACAGCAAAAGACACACAAAGAAGTTTATGTTTCATTACAACCAGTATCACAGAATGATATCATATAAAACGAATGAAATGAGAACGCTATTCTCGAGGTGCGGACAGTCTTCTTCTGTTCGAAATTTAAAAATTTATACATCAATAAAGTTGCTTTTTCGAATTGGCTCATGCGCGTTGGTTTGAGTGGAAAAGTTTACTAGTCGATGAACATAATAATACTAAAATGTCAATCGACGACGATGTGTGTCACTATCAGTAATATGGGATGCGACACGCATTATCTCAATTCTAAAGTAATTGAGATTTATACAGGTTACAGGTCAACGACCTCTCAGCAGTGATCAGGAGTAGTGTAAACAGTGAGAGAGAGTGTATAGGAGTAAGGAAGGAAAAGCTTAAAGAGGAGAACGGGCACAGCATTTGGGAACAGTCAAAACTTGACAAATTTATTCGGCGTTAAGTTCAGCAGCTTGTAAAGAAACTGCTCTGCATCAACGAGTTGGAGCCAAGCATTATCTAGTCTTCACACCCCATCATGTGTTAAGAGATGTTTTCGTCACAAATTTAATAATTTTTGTACAGATCTTGCATACTTTGAGTATTAATAATTCATGGAGTCATCACTGAACTCAATTCTATTTTGTAATGAAAATATAAGATAAAATACTGTAATTTTCAAATGGTAAAGACTAAAATTTAAAGAACTACAGAAACTGCACCGAAACTATTGACTTTATGAAATTCGAATTTGAACCTGTTTTATGAAAGTACAGGAAAAAGTTCAACACACACTGAACATGAATTGTGATAAATTCATTTATGTCCAGTGTGATTCAGCCTTGTGATTCAGCCTTTTTTATATAAATTTACAGGAATTTCTATGAAACAGGAACCTGTAGATGGAAAAATAATACATCTTTCAAGTGTTCCTAAACACAATACTGATAAAATATTGAATGTATTTGTATAGTATTAACCCTTAACCCTGGCATTATTTCTGCCATCCAACCCCTAACCCTAAGAAGGATATAACTAACAATTTTCAAAACCAATACAACTTAATATGGCTAACAATTTTTCAAAACCAATACAACCCAATGCTTACATCTTGCGGCCATATTATTCCAGTCTTAAACTATATTTTTAGTAAGAGTGTACTTATAAAGCGTCAGCACATAGCAGGCTAGTGTACAGCGTGTGAATTGGATAATGAATATTGCCTTCAAAACGACTGTCAAACAGCTCGCGTGGTAGCTGCGAACCTTCTTGTACTATTCCGCCTTAGGCCAACTAATAACAATGTATACAGACCAATCCTCCAAAACATTCGACTCATCAACATCCGTAAACCGTTATAATAGAAATTCAAGAGCAATAAGACTTCTACAAATTTCTATACACAACGCTTAGAATAGAATATTTTTATTTCACTTGATCGAAAACAAAATAGGAATTTTTTGCTGGGGATGATGCCCACATAAGCTCTAGGCTTGTGCGTGGGTAATGGGAAGGACGATGATGAGAGATGAATGGACCTACAGCTTTAGGTGGGTTCCGAACCACCATATTGAGTGAGAGGGGGAAAATACACGACCAGAAAATAATAGACACTAGTGCAAAAGTTTTTGAAATGAATGAAGTTTGTGGCCACAGAAGCATAGTGATATTTTTATAAATAAACCGATTTACTTGCTTGTTGGAACAATAAATATATGCGATATGATAATGATGATTGATGATGACGAATAAAGTGATAAGTAAATAGAGTAGCTCAAAACTGATAGCTTAGAAAACTAGAGTAGCTCAGAACTGATAGCTTGGAAAAATACAACAACAATCACTAGTTGAAACATTAAAAATTAATTGCTTTACAATAAAATCATTTAACCTGTGACTCTTTACGTGACCTGCACTAAAGATTTTATTCTGTAGTTTTTGAATAATACGAGATTTTACATTACACACTTTATAAAATGGCTTTATTCAACCGGTACTCTCACATTGGCTGCACTTAAGATTTAACTCTGTGGTTGAAAAATATGATATTTACATTGCAGTAATGGATGCCAAGGATGTTCTCTAAACTTGAAGAGGCCATAAATTTTAAATTCAACGAGCATAAATTTGATTGTTCAAAACAGCACAGAACAAGAATAGGGTTAAAGTCCTTCCTCTAACGTATTAGGTCTAAGTAAATGTAAGTTTTAATCATGAAACTTGGATTAATATCACATCGCGTGTAGGTACTGGATACAGGAATAGCTTTTAATAAATTAAGTTCAATTGCAACCTGAAAATAAACGTGCTAATGAAACAAATTGAATCCATTGTAAAAGTCTACATATGGAACAAGATATCTTATTAACATTTCATTCATATAAAAGGGCTAAACTTAACAATTTAATACTAATCCAACAAAATCCTAAACTTCAATCATCAAATTCACTGGTATATAATTCGAAGGTGCTATCTTGAAAAATAGGAAGATTAGAAGAGAACAATAATCAATATAAATTGAATCAAGTAATAAACAACAACTGAACAATAAATCTCGAATAACTTTCAAGTGTTTTATTGCACTAATAAAACAAACTGGTTCAACAAATACCTACTATGATATTGTAACCTTGTTGGAAAAGATAAGCCACTTTGATTTTTCTCATCACACAAAAAAAGTAAGAAGTCAATAACTCAACTTATTGTCACCAAGATATCATAGAAATATGACAATGATTAACAATAATGAATAAGAAAGAAAATAAAATTTATTAATGTTTAATACGAGAAAATTGTGAAATATTATACACATTTTTAAAAAAGGGGAATGATTTGAATAATGAAAAATAAAAATATTTATTCATGGAAAAATGGATTCTGAACCAATCATATAAATTTTAATTAAAGAGAAGAATTTGGATAATGAAGGATGAAAGAATTTAATTGAAGAAAAATATGCAAATCTGTTAATCCTGCAAGATTTTGCAAAAAGTAAATTTGGGTTCATCACACACATTTTGATAAGAGAGGGACGGGTTTAGAAATTGGAGAAAATTGGATGAATTTCACATTATTATTATTAGCTATTCATCAGAACAGATTGATCAGAACATAAAAATAATATTAATGATACAGAAAAGGAATGACATAATTATGATCAAGAAACCACCTTACCCACCTTTAAAAAAATCTGTAACATAAAAAGAAAAAGCAACAAAAACACATTACAAGATCTTATTTAATATTAAACTTCAAATACTTTTTAACAATAATTATCGACGAAAACCTGAAACCATACAATAAAAAATCATAGAATATTTGAAAATTAAATATTTTTAGAGAAAATCTGAAACAGAGAAAAGTGTGTTGATTAGAGCAAGCTTAGAACGTGGAGATGTCGTCCTACCTTATGACGTAATTCACGCAAATGACGCTCTGCGGTTTGTTGTGCGTTTTTTCATGTATGAGCGTGGCCTGCGTCATGATCCACGCGTAGCCACCACCGCGCGCCAAAAACCGGTAACGGCCCGTTTGCGACTGGCCCTTGGAGAACACTGGAAGCAATGAAAATGTTTAAATAATTGAAAAATTTAATAACAAATAGTCACACAACAACTGAAATTCAAGAGTAACACGAATAACACTGGAAATAGTTGAGAATTGAGTTCATTACATGTGGTAAAGGCATGAAAACTAAAATGAATTAGATCATTATTATAAAGTTTATTCGAATTATTATAATAATGATATTGCATATGATGATGTTAATAATAATGATACTGTAAGAAATCCAAGGTATTAATAGGAGGAAAACACAATCCCAGTTGCACAAACTAAGTTGAGACTAATCTCCAATCAACAATGTCAATTCTCATGAGTAATAGAGGATTAACCTCAATTCAATTTTCTGCAACCGGCCCACATTGGAGCTTTTTATTGAAAACTAAAATGAAGACCTGAAATTATGTTTAATAATTTCTATGAATCATATTACGATGAAATTGGGATTCATCGTAGCATGTGAAAGTGTTGATTATTGGAAACTAAATTCTATTACAATAGGCTGAAACTGTAGAATTTACATCTCTATGTAACACAAAGAATGTTGTTTTTTAACGTGAAGAAGATGTTATTTATTTGTTTCTTGTTGAAACGAATTTGTAGCTCTTCAAGCTACAGAGCCAATCGAATATAGAAAGTGGAATATAAATATAACACAACTCTAATTTTTATTTGTGCTATATAGTTTGTTTATAGGTTCTACTCAAACAATAAATTTGCAATAATTTGAACATATTTATAACTAATAAATCCAACTTGAACTAATACATCTGCACTGCTTTTATTAAAGTTCAAAATAGATAGCTCACTATAGGTCAATAGATTCAAGAATGAAGCTCTACTAATGAAAATTACTCTAAATTTAGAGTAGGCCTAATAAGCCCCAACTAAAACAAACCTAATATATAACACATAGACGTAACTTAAACTAATAGTCTGTAAGTCTGTACAGCTTTATCAAAGTTCAGGGCTAGGTCAATAGATTCATTGATACTGTGATTGACCGTTACTTTTAATGAAGAGTAATCTACACTTTCAGAGTGAAAAGAATATATTAGGGAGAATAAAAGTGAATGAAGCTTCATAATCTAGTAGCAGATCTGGGCAAAGGATTCACTTATCCCTTTGAATAGCGTACAGTATTTGAACCGGTTAGATCTAGCTTTGAAGGCTGCCCAGAACAATGATCCAATTTCGGATCTAACACTAGCAATAACACCACTCTTCTCCGCCACATCTTTGAAAAGGAACAGACAATTTTGCGCAAGTTCATCATTAGCACAAACTTTTGGGACAGTTTTCAAATGCTCAATAATATTGTCCAAGGCAGAATACGTGTATGTATAACGTAGAAAAGTTGAAAAAGTATAGTTGTTTACAGTTCTATCTCTACGTTCAAATGAAAAATGCATTATAGATGTTATGGAGAAGATGTTTTTAAATAGTTAAAGATAAGAAAATCTTTTGAAAATAATACAGAATTGAATAACAATTTGTAATTGTTGCAATATGAAATAAAATTATAATGAGAAATCACCCTACTGGTCAACATAACTGAATAAATTTGTATCATTGGAAAGATTTTCTAATCAGCCATCTTATACTAAGAAGGAAAAGACGTTCAGTGATACTAAAGTAATTCTCATTTATTATAATATGAACGAGAATGTTGCAATAATGTAGTCTCTTATAATAATTAAATACTAAATAATATTAAATATGTGAGAAATAACATTGTATTAGTTTCCTATTTGAAATATCATGCGTATATATTATCTAATTTTTCAATCAGGGGGAAACGTACTTGAAAAAAATCCCATAATAAACCCTGAGATTACAACGATCAAGTTCAACTGATTTTTTGCAATAGCAGTCTTGAAATACACCATCAACCCATTCCAAAGAATGAACTACAAAACTCCCGATAGAATTTACAAATCAAAATAGCATTAGAAGTAAAAAACAGTTTGGAAACCATCTTCATAATGTAAGCCGAAATGCCAAGGCTACAAAACTTGGCTCCCGTTGCAAAATAAATATAAAAAGAAACCGAGCAAGCTGCCATTAGAGAAGATCATTGAGAATAACCAAACACAATTGACAAGTACTGATTAAAAACTCTTTACTGTATTTTTTATGTTGGTGTTGATATTTTAAGTAAATTGAACAGAATGTGACAACTACGGATAATTGATAGAAAAAAGTGTGGATAAAGTGATTGAAAGTGATAGAAGTTATTCAAAGATTCAAATCATCTCTTATCAACTTATCCTATCTCATAAGTGTGTGTTGTTATGATTTACTTATATTATAAATTAAAAAAATTATAATATGATTTGGGAGAGTGTAAACAGGCTCAGTCCTGACTAATATAGCTCATCCAGAGAGCCTCGAGGGCATCAATTACTTGAGCTCACCAATCGCTAATTAGAAAAAAACTAAAACAAACAAAAATGTTTTTAAAATTTTGGCTTGTTTAACTAAGAGTGCCCAATTTTCATACCTGGACCATTGAAAAACTGTTGGAATAGGCCTAATACAGAAATAAGACCCAGAATCATAATTTTCTCATAATATTTTACAATTCATATAATCTTATCTCAATCCCATAAACTGTGATTTCAATAAATGTAATGTCAGTATAATATATTACATGAGTGATACTGTAGTATTTACATAATGCATGTGAACGAGAATAGATTGATTATAAAGCCCTTAATGATTATTGTCAACTAGCCCAAGT